>OY714911.1:24122790-24292790 GCA_946902985.2 Meconema thalassinum
TAGAGAGTTAATAATCCTTCGGAGGAGAAGTAAAGCCGGCGGTCCCATGTCATAGATTTATGGCATGATAAAAAACCTTCCACTAATTACACTTGTGTGAAGCTAAATTATAGGTTAGATTTGCTAACGCTCTTTGGTTCCAACGTTCGTCGCCAGGAGCCAACTGCGGTGGCATCTAGTAACCAAGTTCAGAACTAGTTGCTCGTTGACGGTGGCGTTTGAGAGCAAGAGTTGGAACTACTTAAAAATCGAATGTCTGTAGTCCTTACTTGAATTAAAAACAGATAACACACACTAATACAGCCATCACAATTAACACCGGTTATCAGACAGAATCTACACACACCCAAAGTACACGGGGCTGCATGACGGCGATGTAGCAGCCCCTAAACTGAGGAACCAACCAACCATTTCCGTCTGGCTTGGGCTAACTAAATACACAATCGTAGCGCCCCTTCACGAGTTGGATGCAGGATTGAGGTGAGGCATTGTGATCACCCCCGGTTTATTATTAACTGAACAAGGTTCCTTTACGATCGCCGCACACTGCCTCCTTATGTCCAGCGAACAGGTGCAGGGTAATGGCCATATGCTTGAGCAGAGAGGTTATGTGAGGAGTGACAACACTGGGTGCTCATATCGGATATTCCACTGTGCCTTCAATAGAGCCAACCTTATCCGATAGAAGCTATTCCACTCTTACGATTAGGACCAATAGCGTGTGCGATAAGAAAGCAGCATGCCTCTTGTCGCTAAGCTCGCGTATTATCACTCTTTTGTTTAATATGAACATTGGTTTCCTTATAAGCGTACGTTGGCATCGCATTTCATCGTTCACGTGTTTGATAATGGACCGCATGTTTCCTAATACATACACACAAGGTAATGGAACTCCATTAAGAGTGAAAGTAGTGCGTTAAAACATTTGTTCCACTTTATTCGTGAAGTAGTCAATATATATGCAACTCGTGTAATAATAATAATAATATTAATAATCATAATAAAAATGACCACTACCGCATGCATTAAGGAATTAAAGAAGGTTATGGAAATATTCAACATTAGTAAGGCTCCAGCTGGACAGAAGACCAACGCACAGTGGGTCAAAATCGTAATCTAGGGGGCCAAATTCTTTATTTTCATGATTAAAAAATCAAAATTTATTACTTCTACAACATTCTCATATAATTGCCGCTCACTATTCTGGGATATAAACGCATCTTAGTGTAAATCTGTCACCACTGTTCGAGCAGTCTGAATTGGAGGGTGAATGTAAGTGACTGTGGTTTGTTTGTCTTTAGTGTGATGCTTTAAGATGGAACATGCAGCTGAAGGTATGATCTTTGTAACGTGTTTCAGTTATTAATGGGCGGAATTGGTACCTAATTTTAGCTATAATTGCATTATATAATATTTAACTATAATTTTTAAAATTATATTTTCACTTAGATATTTAGTGTGTCGCGTCACTCTGCGTCACTTTCTACTTAATGTTAAAATATAGATAATGTCTTGTAGTTTACGCCTGTTATAAGATTTTTTGCATCTTTTTGCAACTTACTTAGTTATTTTACGTTTTAGAAGATCCCGCGCAACCAGTTCTTACACATTTACAACTGTTTGAAGCACTGGGTTCGACGATTATGTCAAAAGTTGAACTTTGTGACTTTGTTAAAAGTAAATTAGGGGTAGAAAATTGTTCTGAAGAGATAACTGAATGCTCCATCCAACTCCTAGTCATAGACAATTTCTTGCATGTGTAGACGTAGCTTAAAAAGGTCTTAACTGATGTTTATTATGAAGTAAACAAATTATATACGTTTCTTTCACTCTAAATTCATGATTAGAACGTAAAACTAATTTTGTCCCCCTAGATTTCGATTTTGACCCACTGTGCAACGGCAGCAGACCAGCGAACACATGAACAACTGTGAACAAAGAATATTCCGCACGAGGAATAAGAAATGAACTTGTAGCGTGATGCTATGTGGTCAGTAATCATTATTATTATTATTATTGGGTTTTATGTCCCTTTTAACCACAGCCCCTTTTAGAGAGGACGGGGTGACATAATTTAGTCCGGAAGGAGATCTTTAACTTGCCAGTGTTTATACTGTATACTGTACTTACAGTACATGGCTCGCGTGATTTTAGCACCTACAAATGGCAACTGACTACACCGGGGTTCGATCCCCCAATCTTGGCCACAGCAGGCGAGAAGGCAGCCCGCGGTAGATAATTTCAAAGTATCTTCACTTCACTGCTAAACATGAGTTGACAGAAGTTTGACTAAATGTCTGAACGAAGTATTACAACAGACTTGCAGTCCTCGCTTCAATCGCAATTGGTAGCATGCTGAGCTTCTATGTCCAAGGCCGTGGGTTCGAACTCGGCCGAAGTCGTCGGATTTTTTAAGAGAGTTAAAAATCCCTCAGTATGCCTTCCTTCGGAGGGGAAGTTAAGCCACCGGGCCAATGTCATAATTTATGGCATGTAAAAGGAACCTTACACTAACTACACTTGTGTGAAGCAAAATTTGTAGGTTAGGTTTGATTAATGCTCTTAAGTTCCATCGTTCATCACCAGGAGGTGGTTATGATCGCATCTAGTAGTAGCCAAGTTCACTGCTAGGTGTCGTGGACTGTAGCTTTTGGTAGCGAAAGTAGGAACTACTTGAAATTATCGTCTGCAGTCCTTACTTGAAGTAAAAACAGATAACACACATTAATACAGTCATCACAATTAACACCGGTTATCAGACAGATTCTACACTCACAAAAAGTAGCCTATACGGGCCTACATGACCGCGTTGTTGCAACCCCTAAACTGAGGAACCAACCAACAAAATCGACTCCTCCAAAGTTCGTATCGGTGGCCCGAGAAGTGAGAGATGGACATGACGGTAACAAATGTCACCGTAACTCGTAGTGTTTTAATATCGGATATTTACATCGCATGTCTGCATACAGTAAACATGTCAGGGCTTATGAGAGCCAATATTTCCAGCTTGCCCGGGTCCATCTGGAGCAGAGTGAAAGTTGATTTAGTTCACAGAGCAAGGTGCTCCTTCTCCAGCACTCCGCGATATCGACAAGTCTGCAGCGTCTGAGACAATGATGGCCTAGGTTCTCAGGTACGTAGCCGTGCACCGCGATCGCGGGGGCAGCTTCAGCGAGTCCGGAGATCGTTGACAGCGACTATCCTGAGTGTGGTTTGTACCCACTCCCTCCAGGCAAATGGTAGGAGATCGTCTTCTTGGCCGACACGCCTGAGGATTTGAATGAGTTTTTGATTGGTATGGACTCCGTCTTGAGGAAAGAATTCATGATGAAAATTAATAAATATAAAACAAAATTATTGGAATGCAGCCGAAAAAAACAGAAACCCCTATGGCCATCAAATTGGCCGATGAAAAGCTAAAGGAAGTAGGAGACTTCTGTTACTTAGGAAGCAATATAACCAGTGATGGACGAAGCAAAGAAGATATAAAAAGTAGGTTGGCTCAGGCAAGGAAAGCATTTCTAGAGAAAAGGATTCTGTTGACATCTAATATAGATTTAAGTATTAGGAAGTCATTTTTGAAAGCGTATGTCTTGAACGTGGTGCTCTATGGAAGTGAAACTTGGACTATTGGTGCAACAGAAAAGAGGAACATTGAAGCGTTTGAAATGTGGTGTTAGAGGAGAATGATGAAGATCAGATGGGTAGATAGGGTTACAAACGAAGAGGTATTAAGATGAGTGAGAGAGGAGAGATGCTTCTGGCGACTGCTAATGAAGAGAAGAGATAGGTTGGTAGAACACATACAGTATTTAGACACCCAGGAATAGCAAGCTTAGTTATGGAAGGAAGGATCGAGGACAAGAACAGTAGTGGTAGACCAAGGTTAGAATATGTTAAACAGATTGCCTCGGATGTGGTAGCTACGTAGAGTTGAAACGATTAGCTCAGGACAGGGAGGCATTGAAAGCTGCATCTAACCAGTCAAAAGACTGAAGACTCAAACAACAACAGTAGCCTACCTTTCTTCAAATGTCGACGCGCCATCCCTGTCCCTCATACAGCCATCACATAAATACACACCCAACTAGGCGGGGATGATGACCACGGTGTCCCTAACCCCACAAATAAATTAACAATAACAAGTCTCTATTAGAACAAGCTACCAGCTGTTAACCGGTTTGAGTAATTATCCATTGCCGGTGTTCCATCGGATCACCTGGTATTAATCAACTGTTGGCTCATGCACTTTCAGTTGTGGAGTGAGCTGCCTTAGGACCCGTCTTGCGGACATTTTGTGAAACTTAAGCACGTTATGGATAATGAGATGCGCTGAGCCATGACTCATGTTCAGATTTGCGGCTATGTCATCCACAATGTCCACCACATGGCTTCAACCGCTGCAATAGACTCAAGTGTCCCAGAATGGTGTACCTGACCTGAGCGGAGAGTGTCTCTCAACCTCCTACTCCACTCGTACACTTGCTGCAGTGATAAACATACCTCGTCATACTGGAACTTCATTCGCGGATGGATTTCAATGGATTTCGTACCTTCACTGCTCAGAAAACGTTTCCGAGAACGTTGTTCTTCGTTTTACATGTTGCAAGCGCGGCAGCCATTTTAAACTGATATTTTGACAACATTTTGCTTGTCCGCAGTGTGCTGCCACCTGTTGGGCATTTTTTTTTAAGTATAAGGAATAGTACTGCCAATTTACAGAACAATGGCGTGAGAAATAGAAGTTTCATTACGATTTTCATTTGACTCGTCCTCGTATGCAGTAAATTCAGCTGAAGATAATGAGAAAACGTTAAGGTAAGGATATATCGCTACACCTCAACCCGCGAGACCTGGCGAATGGCTATTTTTGATTCGAGACTTAAACAAGTAGTTCCGTGACGAATTAAATAGCCTACTTTTCTTAAAATTTCAGATTCATGCCAGTCTGTATAGACCTATCTAGAATAATGACGAAATCAAGTAATAGAGTAGGCAGCCCTGGTGACTCTGAATATATACTTAGTTCCATACTACCTATATTTGACTACTGTGACACTGTGTTGACTGAAATAACCTGCGACAGTAACAAGAAACTGGACCGGTGCCTCAACAACTGTGTAAGATATATCTTTGGCCTGCGATATGATGTTCATATATCACCCTATTATAAGGAGCTGTCGTGTCTTCGAGTGCACCAGCGTCGTGAACTCCACATGTTATCACTACTGCACAAAATACTTTCCACTAATACCCCTAACTATCTTGTTTCACCGTTTTCTTACCTCTCGTCCTATCATGACCACAATACGAGATCTGGCTCCTCTCTTGCCATACCTATAAACCCTACTGCTGTTTACAACCGCTCGTTCATAATCTCTGCGTCCAGGTCATGGAATTTGCTACCTGTGAACATTAGAGACAATCCCTCTCATCGCAAGTTTAAAGTGGCTTGCTGCGAGTATTTGCTGGGTGGATCCCGCTGACTTCCTGGATAAATGAACGAATGAGATGAATGATCGGATTACTGTAGTTACGTCATTTAAGGGTACTTTTGAAATCAATGATTCTACCATTATTCATATTATCACTATTCTTATTGCTATTAATATTATTTGTGCTATTGGTATTTGTAATTATAAGTCATGCAGATGTATACTCTTCTAGTGGTTAAGTGTAAGAGAGGGCCTTGAGCCCTAACTTCGCCACCAATAAAGGCATTATCTATCTATCTACCTATTTATCTCTTAAGGCATAGAATGCACATACAAAATTTGGCTGAAATGGAGCTCAAATTACAATTGTGATTTTTCAGCAGTTGGTAGCACTGACATCAATTTAAAATACGGCCGTGAGATATTCAGGTATAGATCTTTGCTCTTACAAAATTTGGTTTCGATAGCTGCAGCCGTTTAGGAGTTGATAGGGGACACACACACACACACACACACACAGCCAGCCAGACAGACAGACAGAAGGACAGACATACAGACGGACAAACAGACACACATTTTTCCGGATCGATCTCATAAGTCTACTTTTTCCTCATTTTTGTAAAATGTAAAAAGTAGGCTAAAAATGCTCTATATTTTCGCTTACTGGACCTGGCCTTGAACTTCACCCTGCAGAAGGAACATGTCCATAATCTTTTAAATACTCTATATTATTTACGGTCGGGTCAGATTTTCCCATGGCGCCAGTCCTCCACTTTTTGGTGCAGCTCACGTTCTTGTTGATCCATGTTTAGGGTCTAGGGACACCTCGGTCATCAGCTCCTGTGTTAAAGAAACTGAGATGACTGCTTTGCCGCCATGATCAAGGCCAATTATACTGTTACGAAAATTATTGCATGTGAAATTTGAAAAAAAAAAAAAAAATATTATGAATAGTTCATAGGAAGACCCCAGGTGTGAAATTACTTCATTAACATCCGTACGACTACGACAAAAAGGGAGCGACACACTATGGGTCAAAATGTCCTGGCGCCAGTCCTTGTGTTATATTTTTAGCCTACTTTTGCAAAAATGAGGAAAAAGTACACTTATGAGATCGTTCCGGAAAAAAGTGTGTCTGTCCTTCTGTCTGTCTGTCTGTCTGTCTGGCTGTGTGTGTGTCCCACCCTATTAACTCCTAAATGGCTGCAGCTATGGAAACCAAATTTGGTATGAGTAAAGATCTATACCGGAATATCTGACGGCCATATTTGAAAATGATGTCAGTACTACCAATTGCTGAAAAATCGCAATTGAAATTTGAGCTCAATGTTGGATATCCTGGATGGGAGCTAGTCCAAAGTTGGCACACATGTAGATAATATTTCAGTTTAATTTCCAGTAGTAGTAGTAGTAGTAGAAGTAGTAGTATGTTCTATTATTCTTCAAACATTTTTTCAAGAAAAGAACATACGGCAGGATGATAGCTTTGTGCATTAATGGTGCAGGGCAGTCAATTTGGAGATCCTTAATCCTTGAGAACTGGCGTAAAACAAGTAGTTGTAACCAACATGATTCTAAGCCAGCCGATAAGTCTAATTTTTAAATGCATGTAACTTCTACACTATCAATGGGATTTCAACCAAATTTCGTATGTACTATGCGTACAATAACAAATATGACTGTTCTTAAGAGCAACCAGGGCTGCCAACTGTCAATAAATGCTCTCTCTATTATTTTATCCTAATACAAATATATCAGAAAGTATGCAAACAAAGAGCTCGAAACTTTGCACACGTATATTCTACATTAATTTGGAGTACCTAGTATACATCAGTACTGCCAACCTGATTCTAAGCTTGTTGATAGGTCGAAATTTTAAATGCATGTAACTACTACACTAACAAATGGATTTCAACCAAATTTCGTATGTGACTTTTGTACCATAACTCCTATCAATATACGTATTCTTAAGAGCCAACAGGGCTGCCAACTGTAATTAAATGATCTCTCTCTCTCTATCTTTTTACCCTAATATCTATAAATCATAATACATGCAATCCAACAGCTCTAAACTTTGCATACGTATAGTACCTAACATTCTAAATTAATTTGCGGTAACTAATGTACTTCAGTGCTGCCAACATTATTTAATCCTTCTGATAAGTCCAATTTTTAAATGCATATAACTTCTATACACACAAAAGGATTGCATCCAAAATTGGCACATTAATAGATCATAACATTTTAGATTAATTCATAAATTCTAAGAAAATTAGTCTCTTGTTTTACGCCAGTTCTCAAGGATTAAGAATCTCCAAATTGACTGCCCTGCACCATTAATGCACAAAGCTATCATCCTGCCGTATGTTCTTTTCTTGAAAAAATGTTTGAAGAATAATAGAACATACTACTACTACTACTACTACTAATAATAATAATAATAATAATAATAATAATAATAATACCATAGGAAAATTTTCACGCGAATCAGCATTGAGAAATAAACAGAGACGCTGGACGAGTGTTGCAGTCTTTTGAGGCGGACTGTACCGCGGGTTAGATGCTGTCACCTAAATCTACCGCTGTAGAAATGGAAACAGTCCTCTGCTCCATTGGATTCGAGAAGCTCTTCCGGTTCGCCCTCCAGAGAGCAGTGGCTTGATGTATGATGTGCTTCGCCACCGGCTACTTTCACTTTCAACAGAGCTGTATTGGAAATTAATAGTGCGGTGGATATTATGTCAGTAGTAACTCTTCAGTCCGTCAACAAGACTGGGCGGGATACATTGTATAACACTCCTACTGACCTCACTAAAATTGAGAACATCAAAGTGCGATTTCCAAAGAGAGCCATTGGCTCAGCAAAATTGCACCGAACAGAATGATATTCGCCCTAACAAGAGAAACGTTCTTCCTCGGAGACCTAAGAACCAAACTCCAACTACCATCTACTGGACCGTATAACGAATTCATAGCACCGCGGAAACGAATATCAGAGGACATCGACATCAACTTCTTTGGGACGAATGCAATGTTCAACAGAGACTGTATCAGAACCAAACAGACATAAAGAGAAGCTCTCATAAGATTGGCAATACATGGTTTTCACCACAAACTGTGTGCGAACAAAAAAATTCATCGGGCCAACGATCAGTGCTTTTATATGCTACCTTATGCGATAAGAAATGTGAACAGTATCACTTTACGACCTGCAAGAACAGAACGAATTCCCTTCACTTTTATATTGAAGAAAAGTAATGAAATGTATGAAATGTCCATTTGGGTGCACCTTTATAATAATCATAAAAGTAGCAACTTCTTGAAATTACTGTCTACAGTCCTCACGTGAATACACACACTAATACAGTCATCACAATTAACACCTGTTATCAGACAGATTCTACACACACCCAAAGTACACGGGGCTACATGACCGCGCTGTCGCAGACCCTAAACAGAGGAACCAACCAACCAACTCCTGGAATTATTACATTAGTTATGATCACTGTTATAATGGGGCAATTTTATAATCACGCGTTTCGACATTCAAGTGGTCATCTTCAGATCTTGATCACTGTGTATTTTAAAGGTATATACAATTATGATCTAACGACAATAAGTGTAGTGCGTTTATTGGTGTTAGTGTTACGATTCGTAATTTGAATCTCGTTCTTAAGTTAGTTTGTTTTCTTATAAGGGGTTATGAACTAAGTGCGAAACCTTATAAAATAACTAGTCTTATAACAAGATTCAAACTAAAGTAGGAGTAGAGATTCAAAGTGAAATAATTTCAACTCAGAGATTTTCTCATGACAAATGTCATCTTAGCCCATTTATGAGAGGATTGAACGAGTTTCTTAACGTTATGGGCTGAGTCTTGAGGGAAGAATTCACAATGAAGATCAATTATTATCCAACAAAAATAATGGAATGTAGTCTGAAGAACTCAGAATCCTCTATGGACATCAAATTGGCAGGTGAAAAGCTAAAGGAAGTAGGAGACTTCTGTTACTTAGGAAGCAAAATAACCAGTGAAGGACGAAGCAAAGAGGATATTAAAAGTAGGTTGGCTCAGGCAAGGAAAGCATTTCTACAGAAAAGGAATCTGTTGACATCAAATATAGATTTAGGTCATTGTCTGGAGCGTGGCGCTCTATGGAAGTGAAACTTGAACTATTGGTACAGCAGAAAAGAGAGGAATAGAAGCATTTGAAATGTGGTGTTACAGGAGAATGATGGGCATATTAACAAATGAAGAGGTTAGTTAGCTACGTTTTGTTGTTTTAAGAGGCGGAACATTGAGGTCATCTGCCCCTAAATGAAGAGAGGGCTCTAGTTGCCTTTGTGAAGAAACTCAGGTTCTTGATATCACTAGAGGTGTTGCGAATGTAGTAGCTAGTTTATCAGCGATATTCTGAGGTTCATTTATAATTGATCGCTCAACTTCTATTATTTGGATTTTATTTCACTTAACTCTTTCTGGAGTTTGAGAGGTTATGGAAGAAACGAAAGTTAACTAACCAGAAACTGACTTTAATTTCGGGCGTAAGATTTCTTTTGTGCAGAAGGCAAGGTTCTTGTTCTTGATGGCCTCTTCGTACGAGTCATTCCACCAGGGTACGTTTTCTTAAAGTGGTTCAGAGATAGTTTAGGGATACTCTCTTCTTCAGATGTAATTATTACTTCAGTGAAGTCTGGTGCAATATCGTTGACGAGCGTAGAAAATGATTATTCACAGTCGCTTTAGTTGTGTGATTGGAAAATTTAATATTGAAATTTAGTCTATATGATTTGATTGTCTGTATAGCATCATACGCTGAATAATAATACCGGAAACAGTCGATTTAAAGTTTTTCCAATCTGCGTTATTTACATTCAATTCAGAAGCGGCTTCGGTGACGTAGTTGGTAGCATGCCGAGCTTCTATGCCCAAGATCGCGGGTTCAAACCTGAAGTCATCAGTTTTTTTAAGAGCGTTAAACATCCCTTCGGAGGTGAAGTAAAGCCGGCAGGCCAATGTCATAGATTTATGGCATGTAAAAGAACCTTCCACTACCTAAACTTGTGTGAACCTAAATTTGTAGGTTTGGTTTGATTAATGCTCTTAAGTTCCAACGTTCGTCACCAGGCGCTGGTTGCGATAGCAACTAGTAGTAGTCAAGTTCACAGCTAGGTGTCGTGGACGGTAGCATTTGGTAGCGAAAGTCTGAACTAGTTGAAATTATCGTCTGCAGTCCTTACTTGAATTAAAATACACACTAATACAGTCATCACAATTAACACAGGTTATCAGTCAGATTCTACACACAGCCAAAGTACACGGGGCTACATTACCGCGTCGTCTCAGCCCCTAAACTAAGGAACCAACTAACCATTCCATACAGATTGCTGGGGATTTTAGGTCTTGTCTGAAGAATTTTCGCAAATAACGAAGTGACCACTGCCTTGTAGAGTGGAATAAACGGACCAGTAGAAACACGCAGCTATATCTGGCGTGCAAATACCGTAGTTAAATCTATGTTATTAAATGTTCTATGGGTTGCATCATGGCGGGTTGGAGCAGTTGACTTGAGCAAGACGAGATCGAATTCGTCCAGTAGCTTCTGTAGCCTATCAAGATAAAGGCTTTTGGGTGTTGGATGTATAAGATGTTTCAAGTAATCAATGTGGGGTAGGAAGACAGATATTATACACACACATAGCTACAGATGTTTTCAATGAAACTTTGCGACGAGTCAGACACTGCCCAATTTAACTGGCCTCACTAACTTTGACCGACTGATAGATTCCTTAGGCAACATGAGGTATGGCTTCTAATATTACAATGTAGCGTTCTTGTCACTAATTCCGATTCGCTGCCATCTACGATTTTAATGGTGTCATGCTAAAGTCTGTTAGCAGAGTCTAGACAGTGGAAGTAAAGACAGTTGTACACGTGATTGCGGGGCTGACCGTAAGGGGTGAATAGAGCTGTGCCTGTTGAACCTAAGCCGACCTGTGAAGCTTCAGTTATCGTTTTCATTGTGCAGTGTGATTTCTATTTTTATTCGGAGCTATGATTTTATTGCTTACTAGCAGTAGTACCCGGCTTCGCCCGGTGGAATGATGATAATGTTTTAAGGTCTCCTTAGAAATATAATGGACTTAAAATCTAAGTCATTTGCCCCCAAAGACAATGAGGGAGTAATATCTAGGTCATTTGCCCTTTTGATAAGGATGATAATAAAAACTACTCTTGAATTGACACGTCAAACTTACAAACTACCGTAATAGAAATACATATTTCAAAATTCACAGGCGAGGAAGAGTTATTGTGTGTGGTGATTAATGGTGTAATGGGCGTAACATCTACTGTAGGTCATTTGCTCTTATGATGAGGATGATAAGGGAAACTACTACCGGTATTGAATTGACACTTCAACGTATAATGAACACAATGTACTGTAATAAAGATAACTATATGGCGGTTTCGGTGGCGTATTTGGTAGCATGCTGAGCTTCTATGCCCAAGATAGCGGGTTCAAACCCGGCCGAAGGCGTCGGATATTTTAAGAGCGTTAAAAATCCGTCAGTATGCCTTTCTTCGGAGGGGAAGTAAAGCCGGCGGTCCCATGTCAGATTTATGGCATGTTAAAGAACCTTCCACTAATTACACCTGTGTGAAGCTAAATTGGATAGGTAAACAACGCGCATAGATGTCTACGTCCGTTGCCAAGAGCCGACTGCAGTGGCGTCTAGTAGCTATGTTCCGAACTTGGCCTAGTAGTCGTTGACGGTGGCGCTTGGCGGCAAAAGTACGAACTATTTGAAGAATTCTAAGTTGCAGTTTGTACTTAAATTAAAAAACAGATAACACACACTAATACAGTCATCACAATTAACACCGGTTATCAGACAGATTCTACACACACCCAAAGTACACGGGGCTACATGACCGCGTTGTCGCAGCCCCTAAACTTAAGAACCAACCAACCAAAAATAAATATTTTAAAAATCCCAGTCGAGAAAGACTTTATGCGGCGGTGATTATTGGTATGATGCGCGTAACATCTGGGTCATTTGCACTTATGATGATAATAATAAGGTAATGAAAAAATGACTACTAAACGAACATGGTGTTATTTTAAAACTGATATAGGTAATTCAGGTGTCTAGCTTCGATGTCTTCCATAGTCTCAACCTTATTTTCTGGCTTAGGCCTGTACTGGATGCGTCTAGTGAAAGAGCGTACTGCTCGGCAAAGACAAAGAATATAGGTCCAAGCTGCACGAACCTGAGATGATCGCAGATGATGACGAAATATGATGACACACGTTCGGGGTTCCCCGTCCTATACAGATTGACCGGGAATCACTCACTGTTTCGCAACGTCCCTGTGCTGGCATCAGCATAGACAGCAGGAGATAACACGGCGGGCTCTGGAAAGTACACTCAAGTCACCTCGCGATGAATCAGCAAGCTATTCTCACAACTGACCCCCCCCCCCAGGGTCTCACAACTTGTGGGACGTGGGTTGGCGACCACGGAACCCCAGCTGAGTCTGGCATCGCTTCTACTTCCTGGAGCCGGGCTCATTTCAGTTCTCTTTCCTGTCGGCCTCCCTTGGTCAACTCTTCCGACCCAGACTGTATTAGGGTATCCGAGGGCTAGGGAGTCTTTCAATTTCCCGCCTTAATTGGCTTTGTCTCATCTTTCCTGATACCCTCATTCTTCGAGGAGTCTGCCTTCTTTTCCTTTTCATAATATCTCCTGTCTTCTGCTCAAGGCCCTCAAAGAGGCAGGGTGTGTGTAGACCCACCACTTCTGGTACACCCTCAAGGGCTCATGACTGGTGAGTTAGGAAGCTGGCAAGCCCGAGGAATTCCTGAGCTACATGCAGGGAATGGAGTGGTAGGCCTATGTCAGAAATTTCAAGTGGACAGTGTTACGCATCGGGTTCCAAAGGGTAAGTAAGTATACACACTTTGTTTTCGATCGGTGAACGATGTAGATTTGTACCAAAGGGCCTTAAAGCGGGAAATGGAGTGGTCTATCCGAAATTTCGAACAGTGTTACTCGTCGAGTTCCAAACGGTAATTATGTAAAATCTGGTTGAGATCGGTGATACTGTGTAGTTTTGTGCCAAGGGCCAAAATGCAGGGAATGGAGTGGCCTGTCCAAATTTTAAAGTGGACAGTGTTACTCATCATCATCACCATCTTGTACAGTTTCCAGCCCCAGGCTGGGTCTGTTTGGAACATCGGGTTACTCATCGGGTTCCAAAGGGTAAGTATACACATTTTGTTTTCGATCGGTGAACGATGTAGATTTGTGCCAAAGGGCCAAAATGCGTGAAATGGAGTGGTCTGTCCGAAATTTCGAGTGGACAGTGTTACTCGTCGAGTTCCAAAGGGTAATTATGTAAAATCTGGTTGAGATCGGTGAAACGGTGTAGTTTTCTGCCAAAGGGCCAAAAAGCAGGGAATAGTGTGGTCTGTCCGAAATTTAAAGTGAACAGTGTTACTTGTTGGGTTCTACGGGTAAGTATATAAAATGGGGGCAGATCGGTGAAACGGTGTAGATTTGTGCCAAACAGCCTAAATGCAAGGGATGGAGTGGCCTCGCCGCAATTTCAAGCAGACAGTGTTAGTCGCAGTGTTCCAAAGGGTAAATATACAAATTTTGGTTGAGATCGGTGAAACGGTGTAGATTTGGGACAAAGGGCCTAAATGCAGGGAATGGAGTGGTCTGTCCGCAATTTCAAGCAGACAGTGTTACTCGCAGGGTTCCAAAGGGTAAGTATACAAAGTTTGGTTCAGATCGGTGAAACGGTGTAGATTTGTGCCAAAGGGCCTAAATGCAGGGGATGGAGTAGCCTCTCCGCAATTTCAAGCAGTGTTAGTCGCAGTGTTCCAAAGGGTAAATATACAAATTTTGGTTGAGATCGGTGAAACGGTGTAGATTTGTGCCAAAGGGCCTAAATGCAGGGGATGGAGTAGCCTCTCCGCAATTTCAAGCAGACAGTGTTAGTCGCAGTGTTCCAAAGGGTAAATATACAAATTTTGGTTTAGATCGGTGGAACGGTGTAGATTTGGGCCAAAGGGCCTAAATGCAGGGAATGGAGTGGTCTGTCCGCAATTTCAAGCAGACAGTGTTACTCGCAGGGTTCCAAAGGGTAAGTATACAAAGTTTGGTTCAGATCGGTGAAACGGTGTTGATTTGTGCCAAAGGGCCTAAATGCAGGGGATGGAGTAGCCTCTCCGCAATTTCAAGCAGTGTTAGTCGCAGTGTTCCAAAGGGTAAATATACAAATTTTGGTTGAGATCGGTGGAACGGTGTAGATTTGGGCCAAAGGACCTAAATGCAGGGAATGGAGTGGTCTGTCCGCAATTTCAAGCAGACAGTATTACTCGCAGGGTTCCAAAGGGTAAGTATGCACATTTTGGTTCAGCTCGGTGAAACGGTGTAGATTTGTGCAAAAAGGGCCTAAATGCAGGGAATGGCGTGGTCTGTCCGAAATTTCAAGCAGACAGTGTTACTCGCAGGGCACCAAAGGGTAAGAATACGAATTTTGGTTCTGATCGGTGAAACGGTGTAGATTTGGACCAAAGGGCCTAAATGCAGGGAATGGGGTGGTCTGTCCGAAATTTTAAGTGGTCAGTGTTACTCGCAGGGTTCCAAAGGGTAAATATACAAATTTTGGTTGAGATCGGTGAAACGGTGTAGATTTGGGACAAAGGGCCTAAATGCAGGGAATGGAGTGGTCTGTCCGCAATTTCAAGCAGACAGTGTTACTCGCTGGGTACCAAAGGGTAAGTTTCCGAATATTGGTTCTTATCGGTGAAACGGTGTAGATTTGTGCCAAAGTGCCTAAATGCAGGGAAAGTTTAAGTGGACAGTGTTAGTCGCAGGGTTCCAAAGGGTAAATATACAAATTTTGGTTGAGATCGGTGAAACGGTGTGGATTTGGACCAAAGGGCCTAAATGCAGGGAATGGGGTGGTCTGTCCGAAATTTAATGTTGACAGGGTTACCCGCAGGGTTCCAAAGGGTAAGTATACAAATTTTGGTTCAGATCGGTGAAACGGTGTAGATTTGTATACATAACAGACAGACAGACAGACAGACAGACAGACAGACAAACTTTGTGCTTTATATATATAGAAGAAGATAGATTGCTAGTTTATGTATTTAATTAAGCAATAGTAATTAGTTCTAAACTGCTTAGTATAGGCAAGAATTAATTTTGATCATGTGTACGCGGGTTTTATACAGTCGTTGTTCCGTTGTAGACACAATGTCAAGCTCTACTGACTAGTAACACCCGTATTCTCTCCTGCTGTGGGAATATGGGAACTTGATGACATTATCGAAGAAACTGAAGACCGCCTAATTATAAATGTCAACCGTGCTAGCAGCATCAGCCGGTCAGACACAGTCTACTGAAAATAGACAATCCCATCGATTATAATAATAGCCTATTTACATAACGATCAGTCACTATATACAGTCACATGAAAATGTGTAAGAACATACATAACAGAGGATGTTATCAAAAATTCTAAAAATATTCTTTGTCCAAAAGCTCACACATCAAATAAATAAACAAGATGTTCAGTAAAGAACATAAAGCCTACTTTCTCCTAAATGCATGGGTATTGTTATAACTCTCTATCCTTTTCAAGGAGTATAATTGAATGTTGGTTGTAGTAGCTTGTTGAAATACAACGTGCTATAGGGATATTAAACATGAATATGAGGTGCCATTTGCTAGTGCTACCTCTGTAAATAATTTCATTCAATTCGGTTTCACCGTGTTTGAATTGATATGGGGAATGGATTTGCACACATACATGGCCGCTATTTGCAAACTATAGGGCTGATGACCTTGTAATCAGTCATAAGATGCTTTCCACAAAAAGGAATGTTGTTGCAAAATCTGGTAGAGATCAAATTATTAGGATGGTCGTAATTTGATTTAAGCTTTTAACATTTGGGTGGCCGTCATTCCGTTTTCGTCAAGATGGCGGCGATATAAAACATGACACTGAGGTGCCCTTTGCTAGTGCTACCTCTGTACCAAATTTCGTTCAATTCAGTTTCACCCAGTTTGAATTGATAGGGGGAATCGATTTGCACACATACTTGGCCACCATCTGCAAACTATTGGGCTGATGATCTTGCAGTTTGGTCAGAATATGCTTCCCACATAACGATATGTTGTTGCAAAATTTGGTAGAGACTAGATGATTAGGTTGGTTGTAATTACATTTTAGCTTTTAACATTTGGGTGGCCGCGATTACGTTTCCATCAAGATGGCGGTGATATAAAACATTACACTGAGGCGCCCTTTGCTAGTGCTACCTCTGTACCAAATTTCGTTCCATTCGGTTTCACCGAGTTCGAATTGATAGGGGGAATCGATTTTCACACAAAGATGGCCGCCATCCGCAAAATATTAGGCTAATGACCTATTAGTTTGGTCAAAGGATGCTCCCTCCATAAAGGTATGTTGTTGCCCTTTGCTAGTGCTACCTCTGTACCAAATCGTTCCATTCGGTTTCACCGTGATTGAATTAATAGAGGGAATCGATTTGGACACAAAGATGGCCGCCATCCGCAAACTATTAGGCTAATGACCTATTAATTTGGTCAAAGGATGCTTCCTCCATAAAGGTATGTTGCTGCAACATTTGGTAGAGATCGGATGATTAGGTTAGTCATAATTTGATTTAAGCTTTGAACATTTGTGTGGTCGCCATTACGTTTCCGTTAAGATGGCGGCGATATAAAACATGACACTGAGGTACCCTTTGCTAGTACTACCTCTGTACCAAATTTTGTTCCATTCGGTTTCACCGTGTTCGAATTAATGGGGGGAATCGATTTTCACACAAAGATGGCCGCCATCCGCAAACTATTAGGCTGATGACCTATTAGTTTGGTCAAAGGATTCTCCCCCCACAAAGGTATGTTGTTGAATAATTTGGTAGAGGTTGGATGATTAGGTTAGTCGTAATTTGATTTAAGCTTTGCACATTCGTGTGGCCGCCATTACGTTTCCGTCAAGATGGCGGCGATATAAAACATGACACTTAGGTGCCCTTTGCTAGTGCTACCTCTGTACCAAATTTCGTTCCATTCGGTGTCACCGTGTTTGAATTAATAGGGGGAATGGATTTTGACACAAAGATGGCCGCCATCCGAAAACAATTTAGCTAAAGACCTATTGATTTGGTCAAAGGATGCTTCCTCCATAAAGGTATGTTGTTGCAAAATTTGGTAGAGATCGGATGATTAGGTTAGTCGTAATTTGATTTAAGCTTTGAACATTTGTGTGGCCGCCATTACGTTTCCGTCAAGATGGCGGTGATATAAAACATGACACTGAGGTGTCCTTTGCTAGTGCTACCTTTGTACCAAATTTCGTTCAATTTGCGTTCACCGTGTTCGAATTGATAGGGGGGGACAGACATTCAGAGTACACACACTCACACACACACACACACACACACACACAGACTCACACACACACATACACACACACATACACACACACACACACACACACACACACACACACAGACAGACACACTTTTTCGCCCTGTGTTGATCTCATAAGTCTACTTTCATTTTTTGGAAAAATCGAAAGTAGGCTAAAAATCAGATCTGTTACAAAATGTGTTAATTAAGAAAAATATGAAAAATTTTCAGTAAGACTTTATAAAATCAGCGTGGAATAGAGGAGATCTAAAACGAAGAATTTGAAATGAGAGACAACAAGAACATATAGCCTACTTTCTCCGAAATCTGCAAATTATCGTGCTGATAACCTTGTAGTTTCGTCAAAAGATTCATTATACATAAAGGTATTGTGCTGCAGAATTTTGTAGAGATCAGATGATTAGTTTGGTCGTAATTTGATTCAAGCTTTTACCATTTGGGTGGACGCCATTACGTTTCCGTCAAGATGGCGGCGATATAAAACATGCCACTGAGCTGCTCCTTGTTAGTGCTACCTCAGTACCCAATTTCGTTGAAATCGGTTTCACCGTGTTTGAATTGATAGGGGGAATCGATTTGAAAACATACATGGCCACCATCTGCAAACTATTGGGCTGAAGACCTTTTGTTTAATCAAAAGACGCTCGCCATACGAATATGTATTGCTGCAAAATTTGGTGGAGATCGGATTATTAGGTTAGTCGTAATTTGATTTAATCTTTGAACATTTGGGTGGCCGCCATTACGTTTCCGTCAAGATGGCGGCGATATAAAGCATGACACAGTGGTGCCCATTGCTAGTTCTATCTTTGTACCAAATTTCGTTCAATTTGGTTTCACCGTGTCCGAATAGAAAGGTGGGGGGGGGGGGGCAGACATTCAGAGTACACACACACAGTCAGACACATAATTTTTGGCCCTGTGTAGATCTCATAAGTCTACTTTCATTTTTTGCAAAAATCGAAAGAAGGCTAAAAACTACAAAACACAACGTAAAAAGATATAAATAGAATGGAACACTTACGTGGATGTGAAAATACATAAGTGCACCTTTTCATGTTCTAATTCACCCTGACGATGGTCACAATGTTACTGAAACCTGTACTGTTTTAATGTACAATATATATATTGACTTATGGTTATATACATATTGTTGTAATTACATCGTCAATAAGGAATCAGACCATCATGGCCATTAGCCTACTTTCTGTGTGTCTGTGAGTGTGTGTACTCTGAATGTCTGTCCCCCCCCCCCCTTATCAATTCGAACACGGTGAAACCGAATTGAATGAAATTTGGTACAGAGGTAGCCCTAGAAAAGGGCACCTCAGTGTCATGTTTTATATCGCCGCCATGTTGACGGAAACGTAATGGCGGCCACCCAAATGTTCAAAGCTTAAATCAAATTGCGACTAACCTAATCATCCGATCTATGCCAAATTTTTCAACAACACACCTTTATGTGGCGAGCCTCACTTGACCTAATAACTAGGTTATCAGCTCAATAATTTGCGGATGGCGGCCATGTTGGGGTGCAAATATATTCCCCATATTAATTCAGACACGGTGAAACCGATTGGAACGAAATTCGGTACAGAGGTAACGCTAGCAAAGGGCACCTCAGTGTCATGTTTTATATCGCCGCCATCTTGACGGAAACGTAATGGCGGCCACCCAAATATTTAAAGCTTAAATCAAATTTCGACCAACCTGTTCATCTGATCTCTACCAAATTTTGCAAATGCATACCTTTATGTGAAAAGCGTTCTTTGACCTAGCTACAAGGTCGTCAGTCCAATAGTTTTCTTATGGCGGCCATATATGTGTACAAATCGATGCCCCCTATCAATTCAAACACGGTAAAACCGAATGGAACGAAATTAGGTACGGAGGTAGCACTAGCGAATGGCACCTCAGGGTCATGTTTTATATTGCCGCCATCTTGACGGAAACGGAATGGTGCCCACCCAAATGGTAAATGCTTAAATCAAATTATGACCAACCTAATTATTTGATCTCTACCAAATTTTGCAACCACATACCTTTTTGTGGGAATCATCTATTGACTGTACTACATCAGCCCAATAGTTTGCAAATAGCGGCCATGTATATGTGAAAATCGACCCATCATATCAATTTAAACACGGTGAAACCGAATTGAATGAAATTTTGTACAGAGGTAGTACTAGCAAAGGGCACCTCATATTCATGTTTAATATCCGTATGGCACGTTGTATTTCAACAAGCTACTATAACCAACATACAATTATACTCCTTGAAAAGGACAAAGAGTTATAACAATACCCATGCATTTAGGAGAAAATAGGCTATATGTTCTTTACTGAACATCTTGTTTTTATGACATTTTATTCCCTTAGATATTAAATTCCACAATTATTTAATTGGTCTGTAAATTATGATCCTATTGTTATTTACGTAAGGAAAATGAAATAAATGTGTATTGCAAATAAAACAAGTAGTTCCGTGAAGAACTAAAACCTATTTTCATATATCCTACTTATGTTAATTCCCACTATCAATATACACAATTTCAGTTTGATTGCTGTAATAGAATCCTAGATATTGAGAACCGACTAAATATTTCGATTGGTCGCCATGTTGGATTGTTAAATGTATAGGCCATAGAGTTATGTACCATTAAAGGAAAATTATTGCGTAGGTTCATTATTCAAACTTTTACTTCGATCACATGATTACGACACAAGAAGTAAAAACTTAATTTTAAAATTCGCACAGCCACCATCTTGAGGTTATGTAAACAATTGAACTAAATTAGTTACCAGTGCATTACAATGTGTATAAACATTCCCTGTACGAAGTTTCATTGCTTTTGGATCATTAAATCGCGAGAAAGGTCTATTTAAAATTTTCAAATTCGCTTGGCCGCCATGTTTGTTTTGTAGTTAACCGGTTTTCGAAAGTCTTATAGATGAACTTTGAGTAGTGCCGTTTATCTCCGTACAAAATTTCAGGGAAATTTCAGTATTAGTTTCGAAGATACTGAATGCTGAATGCTGGTGAAATATTTCGCACAGCCGCCAAGTTGGATTGGTGTGACAGAATAAAATTTGAAGGGCATGGTCGGGATCGTCCGAAATAGTGCTATGAACTTGCCGAGTTTCATCAAAATCGCTCCAGCCGTTTAGAAGTTATTAGGACACACACACACACACACACACACACACGGACAAACGATGATCTCATAATCTATTTTTTCAAAATTGAAAATAGGCTAAAAAAGGTATCCCTTAACAAAACTTCGATAGCCAACATTTGAAAAACAATCAGTTTCCTTGTATTCTGTATAACTTCATCCTACCCTCACAAAACATCGCAGCCTCTGCCGGAAATGACAAACTAAAATATTCACGAACTAAAGAGCAAGATTCAATCCTCAATAAAACATTCACATGCATATTTAAACACTAACTTACCTGTTTACAACATAATTGGCATACGATACTTTACCGCCTGTTGTGAACGCTCGATCATTATTATCCGTCCACTCTCTGTGTAGCGAACTCAAAAACTAGCTGATTTCGGCAGGTCACTGAATTTGTAGTCCATCAGTAAGAAACAAACTGGTGTGATCAGTAATTAAAAGCGACTTTATACCATTTGTTTTGTTTAGCATTGTTGGAATGGAGAGGCGCTATTTTTGTTTTTCATTGTGTGAAAGAATGGCGGCATCACAAGCTTCCACAACAATGCTTCTATGGCTCAGTGCGCGAAATATTAATTTTAATACAAAATAAATGATATTGGCCCCTTAGTTTAGGGGCTGCGACAACGCGGTCATGTAGACCCGAGTACTTTGGGTGTGTGCAACTACGATGCGCGACAATATTTAAGCTTGACAACGTTTTATCGGACTGATTTGTTTAAACTGTCGCTCTGGCGAAATTTCAGCTTCGTAGGCTATATTTTTAATTATGTATTTTGCGGAACGGAAAGTTCACAGGTGAAATGAAGAAAAGCCGAGATGCACTTCCAGGGAAACTCCAAACACAACCACTCTTCTCTGAAGTTTTAACTCAACATGACTCGACAATTTGCTGCTGGCTGTATCTGGAGTGATATACTCGCCCCTAGCCAGCTCGTAAACTGTCGCCTCTGTAATTGAATGGAGATTATAGAATAGGCTAAATCAAAACGTAAAAACACTTATAGTTGGCCATGTATTGGAAATAGAGATATATGCTCTCCCGGACTTTTTTGTAAAACTTTTCAATTCTTACACTCATAGTATATAATAGATATTTTTAACAGTTTGCCCAGCGTGAACTTAGAAAGTGCACGGACGCCATGTGTTATATTCGACTTCCTTTGATGATAAATAACTGATTTTGTACAGAAATCTTCCTCGACATATCCTTTAGAGAATGGTGAAAACCTTATCAAAATACATCCAGAGGTTCACCCGTGTCATCCAAAAACCACAGTAGCGACACTCGAGCGCAGCAACAGAAGAGAGAGAGAGAGAGAGAGAGAGAGAGAGAGAGAGAGAGAGAGAGGCAGTGTTGTAGCAAAGAGAGATAAAACGATATCATCACTTTTCACTGTAACACATTTTCACGAATGCCACTGTATTGTTGTCACGTCAAAAACAAAAATAATGAAATCACGGCAGGCGAAAATCTTGATCAAAGTTCTCATTATAAAGATAGACCCTTAAGCTACGGAAAGGCGCACATTATGGAAATAGGCGATATAAAATGAATATATTTTAAACCAGTAAGCATGAAATATATTGAGATATGCAAGGCCTACGATTCCAAACAAAGGAACAGGTAAATAGGCAAATGTCGAGCTCTCCTCCTCGGGGAGGGTTTACCGAGAACTCAACATGTTTTTACAGATTATTTACAGAGATATTTAAGATTGTCATCCACCAGAGAACAATAATGGACAATGTTTCAAATTGGAGGATTTGAATATTCAGCGATGTGATTGAATGAATCTCGACTGGACGATTGTCGTTAACAAGATAATGCGATGAGTCAGTTTATCAGTTGCGTTCTCCGGGGACTTGTTATTGATTGTCGTTGAGCAGGCGGGCTTCTTGGGCGGCAATGGGCTGGAAAACACGCACGTAGCGCACAATACTGTAACATTCCCATTTGCTTATCAGAGGACGCGCTTGAATGGGCCGGCTACCACATTGTGCGGGACTACTTTGCATAGCCGGGAATATTATGTTCGCCGGAGAAATTAGATACTTTCATGGCTGAATTGAGAGGACGGCAGCGCTAAATAAGAGTTCTTTTTATACCACCATACAGTACCTTCCTCGTACAGTACTAGCAGCAGCTCGCTGCAGTGGCGCGCTCGTCAAATGAACGGACTGGTTTGTTAGTTCCAATACAGAGTACAGCGGGCTTTATTCTCATCTCATTCCAGAAATTTTCATCAGCTTCAATGAAGGTTCAGATATCCTTCTCCACTCAAGCTCTGTGGGATTGATGTCAAGCGAGTTTGGAGGTCAATAAATATTGTAAAAATATTATTCTACAATTATAAACCAAGTAAAATAGCGTCTACTACTGAACATTGTAGCAATGGTCTCGTGAAACGTTGAAATCATCTGCTCATGGTAGTGAAACATAATAATAATAATAATAGTCTAATTGGGTGTTAAAAGTCTAAGTCAGGTAAAATAGAATCAAGTAGTCCTTAGAAACATAGGTGAAACCATAAAATACAAATATTTAACGAATTCGTAATTTTTGGTCTACTCCTTGAAGTCGACGTGAATTGGAATACATCAAATAACGACTATGACATTGAGTTCATCATTCGACAGTGTTGTATTATTTGACCTTGTTTTATTCGACAAACCATTTATTTCCGACAGTGTTGAAGGTTTGAGAGGGTCCTAGACATTGAGTAGATTTGATTGGTTTCCTCTCTCGACATAGCACTAGACATAATGTGCTCATAATTGTTCAGAGGTGAAGTGCATAACTATTCGGTAAGATACGTAGAGCGTTCAATAAGTAAGTTCACATGCCATTCGGCACCAGGCGCATTGCGCAACATGAGTGGCGCATTGTCCGAAGAGAGGGCATGGGTATTGCCTCCCGCGGCGACAGTTCTGCTACGGTACTGGTAAGTAGGAAGGCTTAAGTTAGCTGCTTTCATCTTAACAATAGAATGGCTGATGCAAAGTTAAAAGTCAAATATAATGGCCAGGCTCTTCATCACTAAGTTTTTCCGAAATATTTGGGCGTGACTCTGGATAGAACTCTATCATACCGAAGTCATATAGAAAACACCGCAGCAAAGCTCAGATCGCGAAATATTATCATACAGAAGTTGTGCGGAACCTCATTGGGTGCAACAGGTACAACACTACGATGTTCTTCCTTAGGACTCGTCTACTCTGCTGCTGAATACTGTGCTCCAGTGTGGCTAAACAGCCCACATGTGGGTAAAATCGATGTCCAGCTAAATGTGGCAATGAGAACAATAACAGTCTACTGGCTACCGCCTCTAAGTCACATAGCGCCACCAAATCTGTGGAGACGGAACGCCCTCCTAAAGGAATATAAAAAGTTAATTATCAATCCTGAGCTTCCAATCCACTCTGATCTACCTGTACTTAGAAAAAGCTGTTTAAAATCCAGACGGTCACCCATCATACTGGCAGAATCGTAGCAAGCAATGAATTTCAACACGAACAGGAAATGGCCAGGAATGTGGACTAGTGCTGCATATGAGGACTACCAGACTCTCATTAGACCAGGTACACAGCCAGTTGGCATGGAAGACACTTAACAGGCTCCGTACAGGCCATGGCATTTGTGCAGAGAACCTCCACCGATGGGGATTGGTGGCATCTTCCCAATATGACTGTGGCAGTGAACACCAGACAATCAAACACAATGTAACATCCTGCAGTAGACGAGCTTATTCTGGAAGCCCAGAAGATTTCTTTGAAGTGACGGCTTCAGCCCTTCAATGGATTAAAGACTTAGACATTAACTTGTAGATTTTTAGTATTTCAGTTGCCATACGCTAAATAAATAATGGTAAGAGGTGCATCGTAGTGAGCGAGTGAAATGGCGCGGCAACTGGAAACATACTTCAAAGTGGAAGTATGTGGTACCGTACGATCTTGTGGGCAAAACGACTGAATTGCACAGAGATTCACCGTAAAATTGTGGCGGTGTATGGACCAAATGCAATGTCGTGGCCAGCAATTGTGAGATGGTGCCATCAATTTGAGCACAACCAGACAGATGTGTGTGATGCCGTGCGGGAAGGAAGGCCATCAACATCGACCACAGAAGACAATATTTGGTGGGTCGATGAAGTGATTCGCATCAATCGCAGAGTGTGTTTCCCAGAAATTGCACAGCAGTTTGGCAGTGCTCGTGCCATCAAGCAAAACCATGTGCAGTATCGGAAATTGACTCACGTTGGTTGCTGCGATCTCTGACCTTGCGATTTCCATCTGCTCGGCAAGCTGAAGGACCGTCTGGGTAGACAGAACAGGTCCAAACATCGGTTCTCCGCGACCAAGGAGCGGACTTCTATCGTAAAGCTATTGAACGATTTGTAGACTGTGGCGACCGTTGTTTACTGGGTCTGTTAGGTTCACTTCTCAGTAAATCACATAGACTCCTCTAGAATGCATATTTTATTATTTGTTGTGGAAAGGTTCAAAATTTACACGATACACACCATATTGTTTTTGACCACATAAAAACATTCTTCCAATCTTTCTATTGTTGAAGTTGAGTAGGAACTATTATCGACTGTTTGTCTCTTCAACTCGTTCTATCATCTGTTGAAATATTAATCCATGTAAATTAGAGATATCATCATACTTTTCTTGAAGGATTTCAAGTTGCATTTGCACTTTTTCCGATTCAGTTTGATCATCATCTAACGACGCCATTAGTTGATTGTGTGAGCGCCTAAGTAGGGGAGTAGTGGCGCTTCTAGGCCACCCGGCGTTGCTCGGGCGGCGTTCATATTACATAATTAATAACTCTCGAATCCGTGGTCGGAGATTCACGAATGAGGTGTCGTTGGACTTGGGCTGACGGGGGCTTTGCTATGGGTCACTCGTTATATTTTTGAATTTTTTTTTTGAAAATTTTTGTATTCGAAAGTAAGTGATAGTTTGAAAACCAAACATGATAGAACGTTGTGCCATGGCCCAAACGAATGGTCTTTATGACCTTTATTTTTTGTAATAAAACCTTTATACTTTTTATGTTGTTTTGAAAACCCTCGAATTTTGAAAATCCTATATTTTGGAAACTAGGAATTTTACGAAAAAGTTTATTTGACGTAAATCAATGGTCCCAACCCCGTCTACCCCCAAAATAAATTTCAAGTCTCTAGGATAAAAACCTGACGTAGTAGTGTGGTAGTGAGAGAGCTACGGCACTTAGGAAGTTGTGAGCCCCTGGCAACCTTGGAATGGAAGGAGTCATGCTAGGAGGGCGTGCTTGGATTCGTTTTTTTCGTCTCGTTGCACTCTTTACGGGAATGTAAGTGTCGAAAAGGTAAAATTCCGGGAACACGTTTTTTTGGGAAAAAAAACGTGATTTTAGACTTTTTGTTATATCTCGCGAACCAATCGTGCTAGAGGCGTGTACGACGGATCCAAGGACTCGGGGTGACGTCCTCTTTGCTATGGACCACTCATTATATATATTTTTTAAAATTAGAAACTCGATTTTGGGATAAACACGTGTTTTTTGTGATTTTTGCTGATTTCTCACGAACCAATAACGCTAGAGACGTGTACGAGATGTCCTAGGACTCGGGTTAATGCCCCCTTTCAAATGTGGTAGATATTTTTGCCAAAAAAAAATCACAAAGGGCCTAACGCCATACATGTTGAAAAAACTTTTTCTTTTCCTTTACCTGTTTATAAAGTTCATGAAGCGTGGTGGTTGAGAGAGACGATACTGCTGGGTGTGTGTGTGTTTCAACGAACCTGTCGCTAACCACAAGGACCATGCTTAATAGAACAATCGCTATTTCTGCGGCTCGGTGTATAAAAGAGCGAGCGTTCGTTTTTCTGCTATTTTAACTTTAACTTGGTTCTATGTTGGTCGAAGCGAGTACAGAAAACAAACTTGCCGAGGAGCAGGAGGTGAATGTCATTTGAGCTTATTGGAAGGCGCTGATCTGACTTGACAACAGGTGCAATGGAAAATGACCAAGACGTTTGAAGGTGAAATAATCTGACCATTGTGGTGGCAGGGAAGAGCGAAAGGCATGCATACACGTGTGAGATGACATGTACGCAAAACAAGTGACATCCTGTTTTGCTTCGTTCGTGACAAAATGCAAGTTCATGTGAAATATGATACAACACAGTCGTTCACCTGGGACGTTAGCTGTCCACGTGCATGATAACTGTTAACAAGTCACATCCTGTTTGCTTTGTACGTGACAAAATACAAGTCCATGTGAAATTTGATCTGCCACAGGTGTTCACCTTGGACGTTATCTGTCCACGTGCATGATAACAGAATGTTCAAAGCGTGGGGAAAATGATTATACATGCAACGTAGCATATATAAAGACATGTCGTTATCATTTCCACTCTCACTTGGGTGGACTACCTTTGAACATACTGCGTTGCGTGAAACACTTGATCTTGTTTAACAGTTTTGGTGTTGGTGGAAAATACTTAACCTTGTTGTGGGGTAGGTATATATATATTTATATATATATATATATTCATTTATATATTTATTGATTTATATATATATTTACATGCAATTATTTATTGCTTAGGTAATTAATGATTTTTAAATTTATTTGTTTGCAGATAACCGGTATACCTTACATGTCTGAGAGAGAAGAAACCATTGCACTTTTGAGCCCACTAGAAGGAAACAGCAATAAGCCACTGCAAGTAAAGGGGGGATTATTTTTTTAAACTAACTTGTTTTATCTTTTTTCATATTTTATTTTATGAAATATATGTATTAACCTGAATTTAGGTATTTATAACGGTTTATTTTATTTATTTTTAGAAACTTGGGAAGAAAAGCTTTACCGCAGTAACAGTCGCTGAAAACCTGAGACGCAGTAAAGTGCAACCATTGTTTCCAGGCAGTGAACTATTTAAAACTCAGGTAAGCCTAACATAAAATGCTATTTCATTTTACCACTACTGAAAACTCGTAGACAAAAAATTCATTACCTGTACATGACTAGGACGATGATTGCTTTCTTGATTAATGACTATGTATTGGCAACTAGTACAAGACCATATTGGTTGTTGGGAAGTACAAGGCCATATTGGATTTTGTAAAAAACAAAAATTTTAATTTAACTGACATGTCGTTCCCTATAATAATAATAATAATAATAATAGTAATAATAATAATATTTTTTTTTACGAGGGACTGTGGAAAATCTTCAAAAGACACTTGTGAAGGGTCCGCACTCCACAGTAGTGTGGGATTCTTACCCACTAAAAACCACATCCCTTTTCCCACGATGCGTTCGTCACCCCGGAACCGCTCTCGCATTACTTCAGGGTGATGTCGTGCTTACTTAGCCTTTCAGACTCCTTCTTTCTTCATTTCTTCTTAAGGGCGTTCGTACGCTTCCAGATCCCGCTTTTTCTGGCGAAGGACATCCTCCACATACACTGCTACATGGTCCCACGATTGCTGGTTCCGTATCATCACAGAAATAATATTATCTGGTGTCAGTTCTCCCAGTTCAGTTTCCACATATTCCCTCTTTAACATCCAATGGCCGCACACGAAGAAGGTGTGAAGTACATCATCGATGTCGTCACAATATATGCATGTTGCACCACTCGCTCCGCCTACTCTATGCAGGAATTTCCGGAAATACCCGTGTCCTGTTAGAAGTTGTGTGAGATAATAGTTGACTTCACCATGGACTCTTTCGACCCAGGTATCCAGGCGTGGTATCAGTCGCTTGGTCCATGTACCACGGGGGTCACTTTCCCATCTGAGTTGCCATCGCCTCATCCGTTGATTAAAGGCACGTTTCTTTGCACATTTTTTTCCAGCTCTCCTTGGGTACGCCAGATTTCTTGTCGCTCCAATGCAAGTAGATCTATTGGGGCTATTGCTGCCACCGTGAGGATTGCAGGTTCAGAAACCGTGCGGTATGCACATGCAATACGTAAAGCTGCTCTCCGTTGTACGGCAGCTATCCTTCTCCGATACCATCCAAATCTCAATGATTCGGCCCAAACTTCAGAGCCATACAGGAGCACTGACTGAACCGTCGTCATGAGGAGGCGTCTTTTACTTGATTTTGGACCGTTAATATTGCCCATCAGCCTACTAAGTGCTGTCATGTATTTTACTGCCTTATCTGTTGCTCTCTGAATATGGTTCCAGAATGTGAGCTTGGAGTCAAGTGTCACTCCTAAATATTTTGTACTCGTAGATGTTTCAATCACTGTATCTCCAACAGTCATTGATACAAGAGTCTCAATCCTTTTCCTCGTCAGAAGAACTATCTCAGTTTTATGTTCTGCTAGTGTTAGTCTGTGACTCGTCATCCAGTTTTTTATGCGCCGCATCACCTGGTTCAATTTGATTTGAGCCATCTCAACATTGCGGGCCACTATCAAGGCAGTCACATCATCAGCGTAACCCACTAGATTCGTAGCCTCTGGCATCTCCAGACGTAACAAGCCATCATACATGATGTTCCAGAGATCTGGACCAAGGATCGATCCCTGCGCTGCTCCAGCCGTTAGTCGTTTTGCCCTTTGTCCATCTTCCGTATCATACAGCAAAGTGCTATCCCTGAAGTAGTCTTTCATTATGCGCATAAGATACTGTGGTACTTTGAAAGTCTCTTCAAGAGCTTCCAACATGTCATTCCAACTTGCCGAATTAAAAGCATTCTTTACATCCAGGGTCACAAGAAGTGTCACTTTACGAGAATGATGATTGCCCGTTTGCGCTCTTTCTACTGTGTTCACCACCTCCAATATTGCATCAATAGTAGAATGTCCTCTGCGAAATCCATGCTGATGAACAGATAAATCCCCTGCTATCTGAACTGCTGAGAGAATTCTTGGCTGCAGAAGTTTCTCTAGGCCTTTTCCAGCTGTGTCCAACATACATAAGGGTCTATAACCACCAGATTTTCCTTTGCTGATCAAAACCAATCGAGCCATTTTCCATCGGGCATTAAAAACACCCGCTTGCAGGCAATGATTGTACATATTCAACAACAGTTCTGGACAAAGTTCTGATATTATCTTTAGCACTTCTGCAGGTATATCATCTGGTCCTGGAGCCTTCTTGTTTCTAAGGGAGCTAAAAGCTGTATTCAGTTCTTCTACTGTGAAGAGAGGTATATCATTCAGTTCGCTTTCATCGTCAAAATCAGTCCTCTCTGGATGGTCGGGGAATAGTGTATCCACAATTTTTTTAATGGTTTGTGAATCCATGCTCGGGTTTGAGAATTTACCAAGTTTCTTCATTACAATCTTGTAACCTAGACTCCATGGATCATCTTACTCTTCCTTAGCCAAAGCCCACCATTTATCAGCTTTACTCTTCTTAATTGCTTTGCCGAGTTCCTTCTTTGCTGACTTATACTCCGCTGTGACTGAGGTATTCACTTGTCTGCCTCTCGTCCTCTGGGCCATGCGTCGAAGTCGCAGACAGTTTCTTCTCAATTCTGCAATTTCTTCGGTCCACCAATACGCTGGGCGTCTGCTAGTTCGTGGTCTCTTTCGGGACATTGATGTATTGCATCAATAATAATAATAATAATAATAATACTAATAATAATAATAATAATAATAATATCGTATGGCCTCGGGTGCCGGGTGTAAGCTTTGTTATTTGACACACAGAGGGTAGCTTGCATGTCGAATTTAGTTGTTCCTTGACTATGAAAGTCATGGAGGTTAGATGTTAGATATCTAATATCTTTAAACTCTATAGCGCTTTCTAGTAGAAAAATGAGGAACTTTGTACCCTATGAACTCAACGAATATTCACAGGTTTGAACATGATAATCTGAACAAAATGACATGACATTATTATTTTTTGTTTATGTATTGGTTAAAGGTGAATGTAAATGACTGCAGCTTTATAAAAAGAAACTAAGTACATGGGTTACTGTTAGTGCCGACATACAGTTTATTATAATTTTTATGGTGTTTTGATATATTAATGCCAATTAACGTTAAAGTTTTATTTACAAGTATTGATTGATTGATTGATTGAGTGATTGGTTATTTTGTTTGCTTTTTGGTGTCGTCATGCGCCATTAACGTAATGAACAGACAGTGAACAAGCATACATTGTGCTTTAAAGTACTCTGTGCAACGTTAATAACTTACAATAAGAAAAAGTTTTATTATAACACATGGCGTTAGTACCAAATACAACAAGTGAGCAAGTTGGTTTACCACGTGGGTTAAATTTAAAATCAGAACATGACCGTTGGTTAACATTTGAATCCTGGCCTTTAGGCTTTTTGTCGACACATGAACTTGCAAAAGCAGTTTTTTTTACTTGAACCGAGAAGATGTGGTGCGCTGTGTGTTTTGTCGTATTGAACTTTCACACTGGGAAGAAGGGGATGATCCCTTTAGAGACCATTTGGGATGGTCTCCTCATTGTCCTTACATGATTGGAAAGCAAGTGGGTAACATACCTGTGTTTTCATTTTACCGAACCACAAGACCATTGGCCGCTACTTACGTTGCTGAATCACAAATAAATAATAATAATGATGTATTACCAGCCAACGGTAGTGTCAATATATGTGGTCCATATGCCATAGACAGTGTTGAATTGGCGTGTGCTTTTGAAAAATTGGGAGTTTGCAAGACTAAAGCACTAGCACACCCAGAGTACAGCTCTGTTGAAAAACGTTTAGAATCTTATAAAAATGTTTGGCCATTAATATTAAAACACCTTACCAAACAGCTAAGTGAAGCTGGATTTTTTTATACTGGTGAAGGGATAAAACAATATGTTTTTATTGTGGATTTGCTTTAAAGGATTGGCAAATGACTGATGACCCTTTAGTGCAACACGCTCGTTGGTTACCAAACTGTAAATACACGGTGTTGCTTAAAGGTCAGGAATTTGTGAACACTATTCGTAAAGAAAACGTGATTGCAGCACAAGACATAAAAGTGCCTTTAGAGTTAGAACACGCAGAGCAAATTCATAAGGCTGAAAGAAAAGACCTGTCTCACGAACAGATACAAAAGTGTGACCAACAATTATGTAAAATTTGTTATCAAGATGAACTAGGTGTTGTATTTTTGCCTTGTGGACACATGATAGCCTGTGTCAATTGTGCATTAGAACTCAACACTTGTGCTATATGCAGAAAAGCAGTATCTGCTACAGTTAGGGCATTTCTTGCATAAATAGTATAATTTATTCGTCATGCATAGTGCAAAATTCCTAATTGCACAATATTATTAAAGCTGTTTTAGAGTGTAATAGATATGATTTTCTTTTGTTTATAGACTACTACAATGAATGTTTTGAATGCTGTGGGACAATCATGTGGCTTAGAGACAAAGAAGCTCAGCGAATTGCCAACGCATATTCCATTCCGCATTATCAAGATTCGGAAATTGAAAACAGCATATGGTGATCGTGTTCTTTGTGTATGTGAAAACTTTGAGACATTTCTGCCTATACGGTTTAATGATATGTTGGAGAGTGTTTTTGATGAGGTCAATAATGCTGTGCAACCTGTACACTTAATATATGAAGGTTTTAAAAACAATAGGTGCATGGTTCGATTTAATTAATTTAAAAAAAAGTGAAATAATAATGGAAAATATAAGTAATGACAATATACTGAAAAAGAAAGAAAATATGTGTATAGAATAGTAATGTTTTAGTGTTTAGTGTTGTCTTTAAAAATATTACGATGAAACAAAAAAAACAACAAGAAATGTATATAAAGTTTGTAAATAAATGCAAAATTGTGTTACAATGTTGTTTTATTTTATACAAAGTTAGTATATTTAACAGTGCAGAGTATACATGATTATGACAATAAATGCACACTGAATACAAGCCTTTCTCACTTTACAATAGTCTGTTATAGTTTTAAACACAAGGCTTGTTGTAGATTATTTTATAGCAATGTCCATTCAATGTTGTTTTCGAAAAGTGGGGAAGCCGCAATGGTTGTATAGGCATAAAAACCTTATTGTTATTACTATTTAGTCACTTTGATCCCTTTGCATATCAAGTGCAGATGACCTAGTTGTTCCACTCTTTAAAACGACAACAACAACACTACCTCTTGCATAGTTTGTAATGTTGATGGCTCTTGCGACGTGGAAGATGGATTAAAAATAACTTTTAGAACAGGGGTTAAACGTTGCGCATTAAACAATGCACTATTTTGAGTAGCAATATGGTTTTCTTGATTTTTTTGTCGACGGCAATTGTGTTTCATGCAGTACACTACATTGATGATCTCTGACACTTAAAACCTCACTAATTTTACTGTTTAGGTCACCACGACAATGTTTGGAACGTTGCTTTGAACAACGCCATATAACAGTTCCATTTTTATTGGTTCGTTTCTCAATATATGAATATCCTTTATAGTATGCGTAAGGCTTACCATACCTAGTCACTTATACTTCCATATCAACTGTCAAGCATAGACTAAGCTCTAGTAAAGTCAACTTGGTAATAAGAATAATAGTTTAATGTGAGAGCAAATATGGATCCAATGAGTTCAGGTAAAAGTGGAAGCAAATAAGCAAATATTAGAAACAAGAGTGGGGGTAAAAGTGGTCGCAATGTGGTAGACCCATTACACAATAATTTCAGCACGACGAAGCTCTTGTTCAATTTCTTTGATTTCCCAATCGTGACCGGTATGCCCAGCTTGTTGTAAAGCATGCAATTATCGAAGCCGTTGAATTACCTTACTGGGTTTGTTCCAGTATACAAATTGAACAAATGGATTTTTAGGTGTAAACAAAGCATTACCATTATCATGATCATTATCATGATCATTATCATCATCATCATCATCATCATGATCACCATTATCATCATGGCCATCATCACTGTTACTATATAGTCCTTTTTGATCCTCTTGCAATACCACTTCATTTATAGTCTGAGTTGATTTTGATAGTATTGAAGGTTTCTTGGAGGTTGACAACTGTCCTAACATGACGTTTTGAGGACATGATAAGTCCTATTGAACAAACACTGCACTATATTTAGCCGCAATATCGTTTTCTTGAACTTGCTTTTAGCATTTTGATAATTGTTTGTAAACAGTAAGCGTGGTTCGTTTCGAGCACTACATTGATGAACACTCACACTTAAAACCTTTCCATTTTTATTACTTTTCAGATTGCCTCGACATTTTGTTGTCCTCTCTTTTGAGCATCGCCAGAATATTATTCCATTCACATTCTGGCGATTATAGTTATAGGAGTAGCCTTGATAGAGTGCACGTAGCCTACCTTTGTTGGTTGTAATAAGTTCCATAGTAGTAACTGACCTGTCAGTACGATGTTCACACTACAAAGGTTACAACTGTTTTGCTGATGGAGTGACCTACCATAAGCTTATATATTGGCTTATATATTGGCTTATGTGTTGGCTTTTTGTGTTGGCTTTTTGTGTTGGCTTTTCGTGTTGGCTTTTTGTGTTGGCTTTTGTGTTGGCTTTTTGTGTTGGCTTTTCGTGTTGGCTTTTCGTGTTGGCTTTTTGCGTTGGCCTTTGTGTTGGCTTTTTGTGTTGGCTTTTTGTGTTGGCTTTTGTGATGGCTTTTTGTGTTGGCTTTTTGTGTTGGCTTTTTTGTGTTGGCTTTAGTATTGGCTTTTGTATTGGCTTATTTGACAAGTTATTTGTATCAATGTATTTAGTGGATTTTTTCTTGGTGTTGGAAAGTAGTTGAAAGAGAGGGATTATTTAAAGACTTAACCTCAGCTCACTAACCTAACCTAACCTAACCTAACTTCACCTAACCTAACTTTACCTAGCCTAACCTAACCTAACCTTTCAACTCTCAGATGTTAATTAAATTCTGTGCATAGTCGAGTTGGAACCCGAGACCTTAGGGGTAAAAAACCAATTATTTTTGATGGCTTATTTTGGTAACTTATTTTGATGGCTAACCTAACTTTACCTAACCTAACCTAACCTCAGCTCACTTTGGATATTACTAGTAAGTGTTCATATCCTCCGCTAGGTAGCATGCTAGTAGTACAGGTAGTGCTCATATTTACCGCTAGGGAGCGGAAACATACTTTGCGTGTTGCATGTGACACTTGTGAAGTTTAACCGCATGCAAGATGTGCTTGTATAAGTTCTCTATTTAAACCCAATATACAATTAACCACTAAATGTTCAGAACTAACATGTATAGTCATGTTTGTGGTATATAGGAGACCCTTAGCAAGAAAGGCTGTCTAACCCACGAGTGTACAGCTTTGTCATATGCAGTAAGCACCTGTTGGCAGAAAACAACAACAACAACAACAACAATTTGAGAAAGCCAACAAAAAACTGTTTCCTTTAAATACATTAATAATTAAATATTGGAATTTATATTCCTTCCCAATTTCCTCATCCTCGTGAATTTTACGGAACTGGCTCCAAAAATATAACCAATCAATTATTTCACCAGAAAATTTCTTAAATTCTATTCTTGGAAGTCTGTATTTCTTTTTATCACAAACATTGTCATTCACTACACTTTGTGGAGGGATAATGGAGACAACGGGATTCATAAAACGTGTTGCTTTTGTTCTACATCTAAGGAATTTGTGTTTGTAATCGTCAGCTGATTCACATTCCGTTCCTCTTTCGTCATCATCACGCTCATCATCTATCATCTGTTGAAATATTAACCCATCTAAATTAGAGATATCATCATACTATTCTCGAAGGATTTCATGTTGAACTTGCACTTTTTCCGTTTCAGTTTGATCATCTTCTAAAGACACCATTAATTGATTGTGTGAGCGCGTAAATAACCGCCGCTTTACGGTTCTTTCTTTAGCGAGTCTTTCCATCTTTTTCCTTCACGGGAGCCTTTTACTATGAATGAGTCGTGTCACGGTCGCCATATAATGTTAGGTTCACTTCTCAGTAAATCACATAGACTCCTCTAGAATGCATATTTTATTATTTGTTGTGGAAAGGTTCACAATTCACACGATACACACCATATTGTTTTTGACACTGAACTTCACTGACCAAAGAATACGTGAAAGATACTACACTACCTACTCTTGTGCTTGCTGCCAACTCAACAGGGTCTGTGTCCCTTTGATCTGCCATACTCATGTGTAGCTAACGTTTTTAATTCCCCTCCTAATCGTTCATCAGGGAACTCTCCTGACCCAAACCGAGTTGAAAATTCCTGAGAGGAGGATAAGGTATCAAGATTTAGAAATTGAGTTTCAAAAAGATATGAACTGTTTTCGTCCCACGGCGGATGATGATGTTCTGTTGTTAATCGAGAGGTAGCACAGATACCTTTTAATACAACATATGGAATTTGATTTATTGTTGTACCGAACTTACCGACAATCATCCAGGACTTCTGACAGTTGATTACTGTTTAGGCCCAGCCCCTGACAAGGCCTACCCACAGCTGTTCTCAAATCCCATGTTAAAGGGATACGAGGAACAGCTTACAGACAGCGCAATTATTACACACAGGTGAGGCAACCATGACTGCAGCCATGAAGTCCAAAGACGATTGCTACTTGGTAGACAGGCATTTTCAAATCTGGACAATATCCAGTAGAGACATAACATTAACAAAAAAGATCCGTATAGTAAGGGCTATGTTTTTTCCAGTTGTGATGTACGGATGTGAGACCTGGACGATAAGAAAAGCTGAACGCCGTAGAATAGATTCCTTCGAATTATGGTATGGGAGAAAAGTTCTTACAGTTCCATGGACTGCGAAGAGAACAAATAAGTCGGTTTTACAGCAAATTAAACCAGAGTGTTCCTTGGAGGGCTTAATCCTGAAACTGAGCTACTTTAGACACATCATGAGAAGACAAAATTCAATAGAGAAGACCTTAATGCTGGGGAAGAGGGAGAAGAGGTAGGCAAAGATTGAGATGGATGGATGACATCACAGAAGCACTAAATTCCTGCTGGGGAAATCTTCGGGAGGCAGTGCAGGACAGAAGAAATTTGCGTAGTTTAGAATATGGGGTCGCGGAGAGTCGGAATCAATTAAACGAATAAGGAGAACAAGAGAGAACTATAGCCTCACGGTCATAACACTACGGCTGCAAGTCAAATACCGCTGACTACTGGTGACCTAATTGAAATGAAAATCCACATCCTGCTTCCAGTCGACCGACCGGGTCAGGGAATGGAATGAATGAAGCCCCCATCTAGCGGCGAGGATATGTACTGTGCTGGCTGCCGAAGCCTGTCACACTCCTCTGAAGCAATGATTAAATGAATGACAGATGAAATGAAATGATAGTGGAGAGTGTTGCTGGAATGAAATTTTGACGGGGAAAACCGGAGTACCCGGAGAAAAACCTGTCTGCCTCCGTTTTGTCCAGCACTGATCTCACATTGAGTGACCGGGATTTGAACCACGGACTCAGCGGTGAGAGTCAGGCGTGCTGCGGCCTAAGCCACGGAGGCTTTACTGATGACCTAATTGAACCCTCAAATACGCAAGGGAAATTCGGGCCCGGGACAGTCTAACCGAGGAGACAGTGCGACGGTCGTATCGAGGCGAGCGCCTCTCGGCGAGGCGATGCTACCCCCAAAATGGACGACGACTCGACGACAGAACTTCGGACCAATACTCCAGGGTAAGTGTGCTCAGCGCTATCCTTATTCATATCCCCCAAACCTCTCACCTCATGATCCTTTCATTCGACTCGAATAAACAAAACAATACATTTAGACCATGCTCTTTTTTTTGTACGTTCTGCACGCCAAAGCTAACCAACCGTTAATCCTCTTGTAATAGCAGACCAAGCACTTGGCTGTCTCAATCTGCAAGTCAGCACCCAGCATGTGTGGTCACCGCCTGCGCACTGACCATGTAGGCACTCCCGCCATGACTTGCCTTGCCACCCTTCTTCCAAACACAACACCCGCTACCCTTTGACCAGTTTGGCGTGGCATTTCCCAGTCCCCACATAACACCGCACCAAAACATTACGGTCCATAAGGAAGTAGGAGACTTCTGTTACTTAGGAAGCAAAATAACCAGTGATGGATGAAGCAAAGAGGATATGAAAAGTAGGTTGGCTCAGGCAAGGAAAGCATTTCTACAGTAAAGGAATCTGTTGACATCGAATATAGATTTAGGTATTAGGAAGTAATTCTTGAATGCCTTTGTCTGGAGCGTGGCGCTCTATGGAAGTGAAACTTGGACTATTGATGCAGCAGAAAGAGGAGGATTGGAGCCTTTGAAATGTGGTGTTACAGGAGAATGATGATCAGATGAGTAGATGGGGTAACATATGAAGAGGTATTAAGACGAGTGGGAGAGGAGAGATGTTTCTGGCTACTGCTAATGAAGAGAGGAGATACGTTGGTAGGACACATACTAAGGCACCCAGGAATAGCAAGCTTAGTTATGGAAGGAAGGGTCGAAGACAAGAACAGTAGGGGTAGACCAAGGTTAGAATATGTTAATCAGATTTCCTCGGATGTTGCGTGTGGTAGCTATATAGTGATGAAACGGTTATCTCTGGACAGGGAGAGATGGAGTGCTGCATCAAACCATTCAAAAGACTGAAGACTCAAACAACAACAATATGGCGTCCAGCATGTTTAAATAAGGCATGTTGTGTCGGGTTAGCCCAGCAAAGAACATTCGTCAGTTCACGAAGACCGAGGAGTTGCCCATTCCAAAGCATACAGTATGTAACGTTCTATCAAATTCAAACGATGCCATATTTTTCACTTCACTTACTACGTGATGTTTTGTTGTTGTTTATATTAGTATTTCCACTTGTGACTGCTGAGAATACTCGCTGACACTTCACCATCAATCTCTCTGAGGAAAGTGGTTTTAGTGCACGAGTAGGTTCAAGTTCTTACAACACCAAAGAAGGGTGCTCTGATTAGTACCAGTGAAATAATCTCAATAATTGGTGATCTAAGGGAAGCCATAAGAGTCTTCTAGATCAGCACTGACTTGCGGCTCAAAACCACTTTCCTCATTTTTTTAGATACCAACTTTACTCCAGGGAATGAATGATATTAACTAACCTTTTTATGAAACTCTTAGTACTTCTATTTGAGTCTTCTTATCTTATTTTCATCCTATGAAAAAAAATGGGTTATGAGATCATGTTTTGTCCGTGTGTGTGTGTCCTAATAAAATCTGAATAGCTAGAGCGATTTCAATGCAACTCAGTAATGACAGTAATTTTGTCCGACCCCCACCGTGCCATTCAAATGTTAGTAGAATTCACCAAGCCAACATGGCGGCCGCACAATATATTTCCCCGGCATTATATATCTCCAAAACTATCACCGATATTATCTTGAAAGTTAGTACTGTGTATTGAAAGACATTATTACGGTGGGTGAGTGGTTATAGTGTCGGATTACCAACCCCCCAAGCTTGCAGGTTCGCTCCTGGCCATGGTAAGTGATTTTTGAAAGGCGGCAAAAATACGACACGCATGTCATACGATGTTGGCATATTAAATAACCCATTTGAATTCAGTAGGCCGTGTTCATAATGGCAAAGTTAATTTCGGGAGTTTCCGCCAACACAAAGTTCCTCATTTCTCTACTAGAAAGCGCTATAGTGTTCAAGAAGCTTATATATCTAACCTCCTTGACTTTCATAGTGCTTAAAGGAACAACGAAATTCGACATGCAAGCTACCCTCTGGGTGTCAAATAACAAAGCTTGCACCTGGCACCCGAGGACATACGATATTATTATTATTACTACGGTGTACGTTCAGCTATGTGCCGCAAATATGTTAAGTAAAAAACCGAATTGGTGGCCGTGCAAAATATTCAAATAGGATATTATCGACATTTAAACAACAAAATAAAAATATGACTGCTTAGTTTTGGTGGATGCAACGTGGTTTTCAATGACGCAACTGTGTTTTTTCCTCTAAATACAATTAATGGAAAGTCACCAAATTAAGTAATAAGCTGCATTAAATGATATGTTACAAACAATGTTGTTGAATCTGACAGAGATCACTGTGCATCACAGATACGTGTTTACATTCTGGCGGCATCTTTCTCAGGAACATTTTCAGAGAGTTCTTACGAACTTTCCAATTCGTGGACACTGTTTCATGCTCGTTGTTTGGCAACATTGATGATGATGATGATGATGATGATGATAATTGTTGTTTAGATGGGCCTAACATCGAGGTTATCGGCCCCTAATGGTTTGGGTGATAGCGAACATGAAAGATGATCAGATGTAACCTACAACTAAACTATCTACTCTCTTACAAACTAGAGAGGGAAATGGGAAACAAAAAGGAGAAGACAGGAGGAAAGGAAATGCCCTCAAACCTCGAAGAATGAAAATTGAGGAACTTGGAAGAAAGGAGAACCAAGAAAGGCAGAGATGCAAGAGAAAGAGGAGAGGACCCGCCCTAAAATCAGAGGAAAAAAGGGACAAAACGGACCCAGTTCAGGAATCCCCCGGGATCGCCAACTCCCGAACTCACCAGCCGTGAGCCCTTGAGGGTGTAGCAATATCTAGGGTGCACCAGAAGTGGTGGGGCTACACACATCCTGCCTCCTTGATGGCCTTGAGCAGAAGGCAGGAGATAACATGAAAAGAAAAAGAAGGCTGACCCCTCGCAGAACTAGGGTATCAGGAAAGATGAGGCAAGGGCCAATTAAGAGCTGGCTAAGATAGGTCGACAGGAAAGAAGACGGAGAGGAGCCCGTCACAAGCAAGTGGAAGCAATGCCGGACTCAGCTGAGGTCCCGTGGTTGCCAACCCACGTCCCACTAGATGTGAGTCCCTGGGGGGTTGAGAAGAAAAGAAGAAGAAGAATTGAGGGTCAAACTGAAGAATCATGTTCGGTCAAAGGACCACTCACTGACAGCGAAGAATATCCAGCAGCTGAAGCTTCTGACCTTGCCGTGGTGAGAAGTGCTCCTCAATTTTCTCTAATCCAGACTGCGTTTCGAAAGTGGGTGTGTATCTGAAGTTAATGTTGTCTCCAACCTCTTTGGAAGAGAGAAGATAGGTTGAGAGCCTTGCACAAGACATAAGATGACAATGTGCAAAACACACCAGACAGATTAATATGATGGTGTTCACTCGCTGCTGGAAAATGTTGCTCTGCCAGGAGACACCACGTTGTAAGATGATGCAGTCGGCTTGTGAGCTTTGTCCCTTCATGTGTGGCCAATTTATTTGTGTATTTTAATGTATCGCTTATCATCCCAGCTCTGCGGACTCTGTGAGTGATCATTCCTCTACCGTCGCAAGAACGGTGTCAGCAGATACAACTGGGGATGGTTAGCAAAGGGATTTGGGTAAGAATTTGGACTTGGGTCTTTTGAAAGGAATAGTCTCGGCACTTGCCCAGTGCTGGAAAGGTGAAACCACGAAAACCATTTTCAGGACGGCTGAGGTGGGATTGGAACCCAAGCTCTCCCGATGCCAGCAAGACACAACCTAGCACGTTAGTGCTCTCAGCTACCGCGGCCGGTTATTTATTCATTTATTAATTAATCAGTTTATTTATTGTGTACTAAAATAAGTAGTTCCTTGAAGAACTGAACAGCCCATTTTCATATATCCTACTTATGTTAGTTGCCTCTATCAACATCAAAATTTCAGTTTGATTGCTGTCATCGGAAGTTTTGGTACACTCGCTGTAATTCATCCTCATTGGTATTTGGTATCGGTGCAGTTATTTCCCTCCTGAGAGTCTCCAGACTACGCGGATTGTTTCTGGACGCCTTTTGCTTGAGAAGATAAGTTTCCACCAGGAAAATTCGTTGCTTGCGGGCTGCGAGATAAGTTACAGTACTTCAACACAAGTCTCAACTCTCTGACTAAGGTGTCTTGCCAGCTGCTAATGTAATCAAGCTATGACCCGCTGTTGTGTAAGGGTAGAAGTTAGATCGCTCTCCACCCGTCACACGGCCCAAGCAAGGCTCCGTTATATAGGGAAGGCGCAGACAGACCCATCCTCATGCTAGGGACCTCAGTCATGAGAGCTGATATCTTGTTCCTCCATGTTAAGCGAGCGCGCTGTCGATCTTGTATCGTGTCACGGCAGCTCGTACCGGGGGATGTCAGGGAGAGATTGACAGGTCATTACGGCGGCCACCAGGTACATCAGCCGGCTCTTCCTAACAATGATTGCCCCTGTTGTTATTTCCTTGGCAATCTCTGACAATGTTAACGGGGACGATTTAACATACACTCAACTTCAATTCAGAAGATAATGATGATAATTGTCGGCCCCTAATGGTTTGGGTGGTCGTGAAGATGAAAATGAAAAGTAAACTACAGTATAACTAAAAAAGTAATTACTAACTTATATACTAGAAGAAGAAATGGAAAACAAAAGGAGAATAAGGCAAATAAAGGACAGGAGGAAAAGAAATGCCCTCAACCCCAGAAGAATGCGGATTGAGGGACTTGGAAGGAAGGAGAGCCATAAAAGGCAGATAGGAAAGTGAAAGAGGAGAGGGTCCGCCCTACAGGTAATGGATAAAAGGGGGAAAACCAGACCCAGCTCAGGAATCCCTCGAAGTCGCCAATTCCCAAACTCACCAGCCGTGAGCCCCTGAGGGTGTAGCAATATCCAGGGTGCACCGGAAGTGGTGGGACTACACACACCCTGCCTCCTTGAGGGCCTTGAGCAGAAGGCAGGAGATAACAGTAGAATAAAAGGAAGGCTGACCCCTCGCAGAAGGAGGGTATCAGAAAAGATGAGACAAGGGCCAATTAAAGCGGGAAAGGAAGAGAGTCCCTAGGCCTCGGATACCCTAATACCGTCGGGGTCGGAAGAAAACAAGAGTTGACCAAGTGAGGTCGACAGGAAAGAAGACGGAGAGGAGCCCAGGACAAGTAAGTGGAAGCAATACCGGACTCAGCTGGGGCCCCGTGGTCGCCAACCCACGTTCCACTAGATGTGAGCCACTGGAGGGGCAGAAGAATAGAACGGTGAGCTCGATTATTGTAATGGGTGGTTTCCTAATCCTGAAAGCAATTTGCATGACATTAATAAATACACTTGGATGTTCTGGACTAATTGGCAATGTTACATTTCCAGCATTATTAGGGAACCACCCAAATGTGTTGATCAACTGCAAAGCATTAATACTAAGGTAACACTGAAAAAAGGCTTCCAACACGATATTGCCTCATTTTATTAATACTCACCACTGTTAAAGTTAGAACAAGGGGCTACGTAACCCATGCGCTGAATTTGGAGCGGGTTCGATTCTCACCCAGGTACTAGATTTTAGAACCAAAACAACTACTTTTAGATGCTCTAGGATTCACTCGGCCTACAGACTCCAAGATGGCCTTTACATTTCATATCTAGATGATGAATACTTTTTGCCTTGGTAACCATAAAGGAGTTCTAGAAGACATTTATACCCGGCCGAAGCCGTCGGCTTTTTAAGAGCGTTAAAAACCATCAGTATGCCTTCCTTCGGAGGGGAAGTTAAGCCGGCGGTCCCATGTCATAGATTTATGGCATGTTAAAGAACCTTCCACTAATTACACCTGTGTGAAGCTAAATTGGATAGGTTATGAATGTAAACAACGCTCTTAGGTTTCTACGTTCGTTGCCAAGAGCCGACTGTGGTGGCGTCTAGTAGCTAAGTTCTGAACTAAGCCTAGTAGTCGTTGACGGTGGCGTTTGGCTGCAAAAGTAGGAACTATTTGAAAAATTCTAAGTTGCAGTCGATACTTAAATTAAAAAACAGATACACACACTAATACAGCCATCACAATTAACACCGGTTATCAGACAGATTCTACGCACACCCAAAGTACACGGGGCTACATGACCGCGTTGTCGCAGCCCCCAAACTGAGGTACCAACCAACCGAAGCCATTTACACATCAGATCTAGATGGTGAATACTTGTTGCCATGGTAACCACATAGGAGCCAAATGCTTGTTGCCATGGTAACCACATAGGAGCCAAATGCTTGTTGCCATGGTAACCACATAGGAGCCAAATGCTTGTTGCCATGGTAACCACATAGGAGCCAAATGCTTGTTGCCATGGTAACCACATAGGAGCCAAATGCTTGTTGCCATGGTAACCACATAGGAGCCGAATGCTTGTTGCCATGGTAACCACATAGGAGCCAAATGCTTGTTGCCATGGTAACCACATAGGAGCCGAATGCTTGTTGAACCCTCAGCCTAAAACGTAAACATGTTATAACAAACAACTCATGAGCAGGAATCATTCTTTTCAGGCGAATGCAGCGATGGTACTTCTGATCAATTATTATTATTACACCTAGCTACCATGTTACACATTTAATAATTTATATTGTTGCACTACGTGATTAACCATTCACATACAATGTGTTCTCGGCCATGATTAAGAGGGCTGCTTAGCTTTCGCGTGGCGAGAATGCAAACTTTCCTTGTCTTGAGTACAGTAACACACACCATATTAGGATGTTCTAAGCTTGGCAACACACATACGTTACTTTGCTCGACACGCTCAAGCAGCTAAGTACACAATCCACAATAACCTGGCCATTTAATAACAATCACACCAAGCAAGCAAACTTGAAGATTAATCACCACTGTCAGTATCTTAACAAACAGTCACATATCTTGATAAGTTATGGTAGTTTAGCTACTACTGCAAATAACTATGTTTATATATTGTAAATACTATCAGCTATACTTTTAGAACAAGATTTAATTGCCCAAGTGTAAAGATTCTGATGATGATCACTTGACGATCGAAACTGGTCATCCAAGTGTATTTAATAATCTCATTTCAAATTTATTGAGGATTAGGGAGCAACCCATTATAATTGGGTGCGGTCGTCTTTAACGACTGAAGAACATTACATTTCGATAATGATAATAATATTAATATTATATGTAGAGTCCCCGATTCTTGAATGTCACGGGCAATTTCGAGAAATACTGGATGGATTTTGATGCGGTTTTCACCAGTCTGTAAGCGATATCTCGAGGAAAGTTTCTGTAGAAAATAATTTATATATGATCTAAGGAAGCCAAGCAGTAACGATTTCAGTGAAAAAGTCGAAAGAAAAACTGGTGTCCGTGAGCTTTTTAAGCTTACGCTGGGCAAACCGTTAAGGATATCAATATACTATGATTTTAAGAATTGTTCAGCATGAAAAGTTCTACAATAAAGTCTGCGAGAGCATATCTCTATCTTCAATACATCGCTCACTAAAAGTGTTTTTTATATTTTCATTTCTTCCAACAATCTCCATTCAATTATTGAGGCGACAGTTTACGAGCTAGCTAGGGGCGAGTCTTATCACCCCAGTTACAGCCTAGCTAGCGGGCAAGCCTATTACCCCAGATACAGCCAGCAACAAACTGTCGAGTCGTGTTGAGTTAAGACCTCAGAGAAGAGTGGTTGTGTTTGGAGTTTCCCTGGAAGTGCAACTCGGCTTTTCTTCATTTCGCCTGTGAACTTTTCGTTCCGCAAAATGCACAGTGAAGTTAAGATTGGACGGAAGGGGATTTGTGTTTCATGCCCCTCGCCATTCTTAAATTACGTCTGACAAGGATTCGTTGCACATTCATCTCCATGATAATATAATTAATAGTCCAGTCAGTGATTTTAACCCATCATGCCGAGACGTAAAACGGATATAGGTCGTTGTTCATTAACATCGAAAAAAAAAGCGCTTATCACGTAAAGCATTCATAACTGTTCCCGGGCGAAGCCGGGGCGGGTTGCTAGTATGATATGCCATATAATATACTCGCAATATAGACCGCTTCACGCTGAGATACTGGCGGAACGTGTCCTATGGTAGTCTACTGATGGATGGATGTATTCTGGGAATTCGAACTCGAGCTGTCTCTCAGCCGATAATGCTCTATCTTGGAGTGAAGCCCAAGTAATTTTCAAGAAAGAAAGCAATCTCGTTAAATTGACAGTTTACGGAGATCCCATTTCGTATGTTCGACACTGAAACACGCTAGGCTGTGATTGGCACCCGTTGGCGCGCTGCCGTGCCTGTGAGGTATGCATCACACCACACACCACACTCGCAATTACACGGACCCTAAATCATATTTTATAAGACCGTTATTTCTGTGTGGAATATATTTTTTCAACTCATTTAAAGGAAAACCTAATATAACTTTGTCACGATCCTCAGTGAACTGTGCCCGCTGTAAAACTAACTGCTATGGCTGTGCATGCACACGCATCTCAAATCTCACGTCACTATCACTGCAAGTACACCTGCACTCCTTTACAGCCCTAGGACCTCTCATTAATATGAATGAGTGAACTTAATCAGTCATCATGGCGGAAATGTACTGTAGTGTTTAAATCATTCACTTGATTTCATCGTGAACATGCTATTCGGGAGCATTTTTTGTGGATTCAAATTTCAGGTTACTCATGATTGAATTCTATTATGTTCGACGATATCGAAATGTAAGTATTATATGTCAGAAAACTGTGCTGTTATAGGATGGTTTCACCCACCAATCAAAGCTCAAGAAACAGTTGTTTGACCAATTAGGTAAGGATAGCATCGCACCTGCGCTGAGTTCCAAGGCCTTCTAATTTAAATTTCACTGCGTGGCCTAGTGTCATAGTGGGGTAATCGAGGAGGCCATGGTCAAATAATATGTATTCTCTGCGTCACATGCGCTCTGCTCAGTACATAAAACTGGCGAAATCTCGACAGATATTTATGAATATTTATGTTCGAACATAAAATAGATATAATAATTATCGTCGAACATAAACAGTCGTATGCAACTCGCCTATAACGGTAATTAAGACACGAGAATGTTTATAAAACTCGCATACGCTCGTTTTATAAACATACTTGTGTCTTAATTATTGCCAGTATAGGCTCATTGCATAATGATTCCTTGCAGAGTCCGTGGGGGATAAGCGATTATAAAATCCTTTCATATTATATACACACTGTCCCTTATTATTGCCGTTCCTATAGGGTCTTCATCGCGCGAAAATAGAACGCCTCAATGTCATTTGACTTCAAGTAATTTCGAAATATTAATTAAGAGTAATTGTGTAACCATAAGCCCTGATGACCAGGATTTCCCTGGTCTATTGGTGAACACAGGTACGGCACTGAGTATTCTCACCACATGGTGAGAAAATAACAAACTAACGCCTACGTGTTATACATCAAGTGCAACTCAAGATTACTAGAATATTTATGTTCAACGATGTCGAAAGGTAAATATTATTTAGGTCAGATAACTGTATCATAATGGGGGTCATTAAAGTACTACTTTTCATTATGATAAAGTTTCTCCAACCAATCAGAGTGCATTATTTATATTCATTGACTAATTAGGTAAGAATAGCTACGCACATGCACTCAAAATGCAACATGTCAGACATGAATTACCTACATGATTTGAAAGTTGACGATGTAAACCATATGGGATACACCATTGTAGTTACAATCCAAAACACAAAGACAAAATCAGTACGAACCTTTACGGTAACAAGAAAATACTATGGCATTTGCAAGAAATTTATGAATCAACGTCCAGAAGAATGCAACACAGAATCCCTCAATATAAATTACCAACATGGAAAGTGCACCGTCCCATATGTTCGCGTAAATAAACTGGCGAATATGAGAAGAGAAATAGCACAGTACCTTAATATCCCCAACACCAATTTCTACATAGGGCATTGCTTTCGTACGACTTCGGTGACAGCAGTTTGAGTGAATGCTGTGCTAATCAGCAGGATGTAAAAATATGACATTGCCAAGCAGACTGAGCGCATGCGTTGGTCAGAGAACTTGTAAAGCACAGACAGCAAACTCATCGCTTGCACTCCGATCAGTAAATTCAAGTGACTGAATCTCGAGAGATATTTATGAATATTTCTGTTCGAACATACAATAAAAACAAGTAGTTCCGTGAAGAACTATACAGCCTATTTTCATATATCCTGCTCATGTTAATTGCCTCTATCAACATACAAAATTTCACTTTAATTGCTGTAACAGATTCGGAGATATTGAGAACCGTCTAAATATTTCAGATGGTCGACAGGTTGGATTTTTATTTTTGTACTATTACATTAAGATTATTGTGTGTGTGTCGTATTCAAACTTCAATCGCATGATTAGAACACAAGAAGTAAAAACGAGATTTTAAAATAACGCACAGCAGCCATCTTGTGATTATGCAAACATTTGAAATAAATTAGATGCCAGTGGATCAACATTTGTATAAGCATTTAACGTGCAACGTTTCACTGCACTCGGATAGTTGATTCGTGAGAAACGTCCATTTAAATATTTATACTTCGCGTCGCCGCCATGTTGGATTTGTGCTCACCAGATTACTGAAAGTCCTATAGGTGAACATATGTTCATAGTCTCTATGAACATAAAAAAATCAGTTTGGTTGCTGTAAAAGATTCATAGATATTGAGAACCGTCTAAATATTTCGGAAGCTCGCCATTTAGGATTGTTATATGTATAGGCCATAGAGTTATGTACCATTCAAGGACAATTATTGCCTAGGTTTATTATGCAAACTTTCACTTCGATCGCATGATTACGACACAAGAAATAAAAACTTAATTTTAAAATTTCGCACAGCCGCCATCTTGAGGTTATGTAAACAATTGAATTAAATTAGATGGCAGTGCATTACAATCTGCAAAATCATTTACTGTACCACATTTCGCTGCGCTCAGAGAGTTAAATCACGAGAAAAGTCTATTAAATTATTTCAAATTCGCTTGGTCGCCATGTTCGTTTTGTACTTTACAGGTTTATGAAATATACATAGGTAAACTTGTATCAGTACCCTTTATCACCCTACAAAATTGCAGGGTGATATCTGTAATAGTTTCGGAGATATAGAATGTCAGTGAAATATTTCGCACAGCCGCCATTTTGAGGTTATGTAAACAATTGAACTAAATTAGACTCCAGTGCATTACAATGTGTATAAACATTTGCTGTACCAAGTTTCATTACGTTTGGATAGTTAATCGCTAGAAAAGTCTACTTAAAAGTCTCAACTTCGCTTGACCGCCATGTTGGTTTTGTAGTCACCAGATTTTTGAAAGTCTCATAAGTGAACTTCTAGTAGTGCCCTTTATCACCGTACACAATTTCAGGGCGATATTGGTAATAGTTTCGGAGATATTGAAAGCTAGTGAAATATTTCGCACAGCCGCCATGTTGGACTGGTGAGACGTAACAAAATTTGAAGGGCACGGTCGAGGTCGCCGGGAATAGTGCTATGAACTTACCGAGTTTCATTGAAATCACTCCAGCCGTTTAGATTTTATTAGGAGGACACACACACACACACACACACACACACGCACACACACACGGACAAAAGGTGATCTCATAAGCCAATTTTTAGCCTACTTTCGATTAAATGAAAGTAGACTTATGAGATCAACACAGGGCGAAAAAAGTGTGTCTGTCTGTGTGTGTGTATGTGTGTGTGTGAGTCTGTGTGTGTGTGTGTGTGTGGGTGTGTCTGTGTGTGTGTGTGTGAGTGTGTGTACTCTGAATGTCTGTCCCCCCCTATCAATTCGAACACGGTGAATGCGAATTGAACGAAACTTGGTACAAAGGTAGCACTAGCAAAGGACACCTCAGTGTCATGTTTTATATCGCCGCCATCTTGACGGAAACGTAATGGCGGCCACACAAATGTTCAAAGCTTAAATCAAATTACGACTAACCTAATCATCCGATCTCTACCAAATTTTGCAACAACATACCTTTATGAGGTGAGCATCCTTTGACCAGACCAATAGGTCATCAGCGTAATAGTATGCGGATGGCGGCCATCTTTGTGTGATAATCGATTCCCCCTATTAATTCGAACACGGTGCAACCGAATGGAACGAAATTTGGTACAGAGGTAGTACTAACAAAAGGCACCTCAGTGTCATGTTTTATGTCGCCGCCATCTTGACGGAAACGTAATGGCGGCCACACAAATGTTCAAAGCTTAAATCAAATTACGACTAACCTAATCAGCCGATCTCTACCAAATTTTGCAACGACATACCTTTATGGGGGGAGCATCCTTTGACCAAACTAATAGGTCATCAGCGTAATAGTTTGCGGATGGCGGCCATCTTTGTGTGAAAACCGATTCCCCCTATTAATTCGAACACGATGCAACCGAATGGAACGAAATTTGGTACAGAGGTAGTACTAACAAAAGGCACCTCAGTGGCATGTTTTATATCGCCGCCATCTTGACGGAAACGTAATGGCGGCCACACAAATGTTCAAAGCTTAAGTTAAATTACGGCTAACATAACCATCCGATCTCTACCAAACTTTGCAACAACATACCTTTATGGAGGGAGAATCCTTTGACCAATCTAATAGGTTATTAGCCTAATAGTTTGCGGATGGCAGCCATCTTTATGTCAAAATTGATTCCCACTTTTAATTCGAACACGGTGGAACCGAATGGAACGAAATTTGGTACAGAGGTAGCACTAGCAAAGGGCACCTCAATGTCATGTTTTATATCGCCGCCATCATGACTGAAACGTAATGGCGGCCACACGACTGTTCAAAGCTTAAATCAAATTACGATTAACCTCATCATCCGATCTCTACCAAATTTTGCAACTTCATACCTTTATGGAGGAAGCATCCTTTGGCCAATCTAATAGGTCATCAGCGTAATCGTTTGCGGATGGCGGCCATCTTTGTGTGAAAATATATTCCCCCTATTAATTCAAACACGGTGAAACCGAATGGAACGAAATTTGGTACAGAGGTAGCACTATCAAAGGGCATCTCAGTGTCATGTTTTATATCGCGGCCATATTGACAGAAACGTAATGGCGGCCACACAAATGTTCAAAGCTTAAGTTAAATTACGACTAACATAACCATCCGATCTCTACCAAACTTTGCAACAACATACCTTTATGGAGGGAGCATTCTTTGACCAATCTAATATGTTATTAGCCTAATGGTTTGCGGATGGCGGCCATCTTTATGTCAAAATTGATTCCCCTATTATTTCGAACACGGTGGAACCGAATGGAACGAAATTTGGTACAGAGGTAGCACTAGCAAAGGGCATCTCAGTGTCATGATTAATATCGCCGCCATATTGACAGAAACGTAATGGCGGCCACACAAATGTTTAAAGCTTAAATCAAATTATGACTAACATAACCATCCGATCTCTACCAAACTTTGCAACAACATACCTTTATAGAGGGGGCATCCTTTGACCAATCTAATAGGTACTTAACCTAATAGTTTGCGGATGGCGGCCATCTTTATGTCAAAATTGATTCCCCCTATTAATTCGAACACGGTGGAACCGAATGAACGAAATTTGGTACAGAGGTAGCACTAGCAAAGGGCACCTCAGTGTCATGTTTTATATCACCGCTATCTTGACGGAAACGTAATCGCGGCCACCCAAATGTTAAAAGCTAAAATGTAATTACGACCAACCTAATAATCTAGTCTCTACCAAATTTTGCAACACCATATCTTTATGTGGGAAACTTATTCTGACCAAACTGCAAGAACATCAGCCCAATAGTTTGCAGATGGTGGCCAAATATGTGTGCAAATCGATTCCCCCTATCAATTCAAACACGGTGGAACCGAATTGAACGAAATTTGGTACAGAGGTAGCACTAGCAAAGGACACCTCATATTCATGTTTAATATCCCTATAGCACGTTGTATTTCAACAAGCTACTACAACCAACATTCAATCATACTCCTTGAAAAGGACAAAGAGTTATAACAATACCCATGCATTTAGGAGAAAGTAGGCTATATGTTCTTTACTGAACATCTTGTTTCAAAATTGAAAATAGGCTAATGAAGATATAATTATCGTCGAACATAAACAGTCGCATGCAAATCACCTATAATGGTAATTAAGACAATTGTATGGAACTTATAAGACTCCCTTTGCTCGTTTTATAAACATACTCGTGTCTTAATTATTGCCATTATAGGCTCGTTGCATAATGTACTACTGTATTGTAAATTAATTTAGAAATTACTGAGACTCCGTCTAGAGGAAAGAATTCATGATGAATATCAACTAATCTAATGAAATGCAGCCGAAATAAATCAGATGGACATCAAATTGGCAGGTGAAAAACTAACGGAAGCAGGAGAATTCTGTTACTTAGGAAGCAAAATAACCAGTGATGGACGAAGTAAAGAGGATGTAAAAAGTAGGTTGGCTCAGGCAAGGAAAGCATTTCTACAGAAAAGGAATCTGTTGACATCGAATATAGATTTAGGTATTTGGAAGTCAAATTTGAAAGCCTTTGTCTGGAGCGTGGCGCTCTATGGAAGTGAAACTTGGACTGTTGGTGCAGCAGAAAAGTGGAGAATTGAAGCGTTTGAAATGTGGTGTTACAGGAGAATGATGAAGATCGTATGGGTAGATAGGGTTACAAACGAAGAATAATTAAGACGAGTGGGAGAGGAGAGATGTTTCTGGCATCTGCTAATGAAGGGAAGAGAAAGGTTGGTAGTACAGTTACTGAGACACCCAGTAATAGCGAACTTAGTTATGGAAGGAATAGTTGAGGCCAACGTTCACCACTAGGTATCATTGACATTGGGTAGCGAAAGTTGGAACTACTTAAAATTGAACGGAACTTGTAACTCACCCCATGGGTGTCCACTAGAAGCAACTACAAACTCTGGCGAGCCGAACGTGTCCTCCGACACTCCCGGAACTAAAAGCTATACGATAAATAAATAACATGGCATGATAAAGAACCTTTCGAATAATTACACATGTGTGAAGCTAAATTATAGGTTAGATTTGACCAACGCTCTTAGGATCCAACGTTCGTCACTAGGAGCCGACTGCGGTGATATCTAGTAACCAAGTTCAGAACTAGTTGTCGTTGACGGAGGCGTTTTGTAGCAAAAGTAGAAACTACTTGAAAATTGAATATCCGCAGTCCTTACTTAATAAAAAAAAACAGATAACACACACTAATACAGCCATCACAATTAACACCGGTTATCAGACAGATTCTACACACACCCAAAGTACACGGGGCTACATGACTGCGTTGTCGCAGCTCCTGAACTGAGGAACCAACCAACCACACTCTAGTACAGATACTACTATAAGACGTGTTATGAGATAAATTGTACACACACCCAAATACACGGGGCTGAAATGACTTATACATATTGATTTTTAGAATCAATATTGATGCTTAATGCTAATAATACGTTACATTTACGCACATTACGAACTTCGTGCTAAGGCACCAATTAGTTAAATGGTTGAAATCTCTCTATATATAAAAATGAAAGTTTGTCTGTTTTTTTTTTTTTGAATTTCCACGGAAGTTTGAGTTATTGACGCGTTTCAGACTGGTTTATGACGGTTGCGCGCAAAAACAAAATGTTTGTCTGCCTGTCTGTCTGTTTGTCTGTCTGTGTACAATTTTGCACGCGTATCACTCGAGAACGGCTGAGTGGATCAACGTAAAATTTGGTACAGATGTCTATGAGAGGCACGAAAGTAATCATTGATGTAACTCTTCTCCATACCTCTCATAAAAGAGGGCCTACCCCCTTAAAATGCATGCTGAAATGGGCGTAGCAAGACGAGACAATGCTCATTTTCAGCGTCTCAATGCGAGAAACAAAACTCGGGAGCCCTGCGGGCCCCAAAAAACACATTTCAAGGTCCTAAAACCAACAGTTTTTGAGATATACCCAGAAAACTAATTGCATTTATTAAGCTATTGAAAGAATGCAATCCGGTAACCATGGCAACACAATCTCTGATGTCCATCTATTTCTGTAAGACGCAATGCCATTCCATTTATTACATTACTGTGAACGTTCGCAAACGGCTATAAGGTTATCACGGAACCAACTTAAGCTGTAAAATTCATCAATACGTGTATAATGCGCTTAAGGGGTTCAAGGGGTATTCTTGAATTTTTTCACGTGATTTTCATGGGCCGGTGTGGTACTAAAGGTCTATTACATCGCTATCCCTATATTATTAAATTATTATTATGATTATTATTATATTAAGACGTACAAGGACGAGAAAGACTCGTTTTCAGCCCCTCGGTGGCTCGGAGGCTACTACGTTTTAAGGATCTAAAACTACGTTTCTGAGATATTCCCAGAAAACTAATTTCATTTAATAGACTAATAAATAGATGACGAGTACAGAAGAACACCAAATCAGGAGCTATATAGATATACTGAGAAAATCACAGATGTGGCCAGGAAGAGACGTCTGGCTTTCTACGGACATGTGTCATGGATGATCCTAACAAGACTAACCAACCGGCTTCTCAACTACTGGGGGAATAGAAAGATCTTGACACCGTCGCTAACAGTAGTTAACAAGGATATCCAAGAACTGAAGATAATAAAATGTGCTATTCGAAGCCGATCACATCTCAGAAAGATACTTAAACAGAAGAGTTTTCAGGACAGACCACCCTGTAAGAAAACCGGCATCATCTGGGCAAAAGAGAGAAAGGAGAAACATACCCAGATAATGCGAGAATATTGGGCAAACATCAAGTCTCTCGCCAAACTGAAAAGTTGAACGTCGTGGTCCTTAGCTGGCCCATCCCAAAGAAGAAGAACAAGAAGAAATTAATGAAGTAATGCAAGCCGGTAACCATGACAACAGTGCCACAAGAGGTGACATCCAACTTTCCATCTATTTCTGTAAGAAGCAATGCCACTCAATTTATTACATTTCTGTGAAAGTTTCCAAATGGCTATAAGGTTATCTTGGAATCAAACATAGACTGTAAAATTCAACAATGCGATTAAGGGGGTCAAGGGGTACCCTAGAATTTTTACACGTGACTTACATGTGCGATATGTTGTACAGAAGGTCTATTAAATCTCCAAACAGCAACATTATTTTCAAAAATTCCTGGATTGGAATAGTGTTTTTTGCAGCTTTTGGGAATTTGGGCCATTGGGGGCTAAAAATCCCGAATTTTCATGCACCACAAGCCTTTATAATTTATTAAGGGAGTCTTCCTGGGGATGGGGACTTTCCATAACGGTTAGGGTCAGTTTTAATTTGACATATATTGTGTTTCGTCTACGAGGTTTTCAATATTATTGTCACGTCAGGAAGTACACGTTAGGTGAATTTAGTTTGAGAGCATATTTTAAGTAATCATATTTTTGTCGACAAACGGGTTCATTGTAAATATGATTTTGTTTGATACTGTGTGGTTGATATATATTCATGTTTATGTACGCCTATAATTCATGTTGGGGTGCTTGGAGCATCGTAAAATTTGGTACTGTAACCATGAGTCAATACACCAATCATTTAGAATACTCTTCAACGTACTTCTCATAGAAGGGTGGGTATAAGGAACAACTTTTCAAAATACATGCTAAAATATGTGAAAAATAAACAATATCTTAGAAGGACGACCAAAGCATATGTTGCGCTTCTCAATGTGTGACACAAAACTAGGGAGTCAATAAAGGGTCTTCGAAAACCACATTTTATGGCCCTTAAATAAACAGTGTCTGCGATATACCCAGAAAACTAACTTCGTTCTTATAAACTTATGAAGGAATGACAAGCCCCTAACCATTTCGACCGTAGCTCAAATGATAAGGTCTGGTTATTAATACCGAAGACCGTTCGAAGAACGGGTACTTCTGCTAGTTAATATATATATCGTATGTAACGCTATTTATATACACTGAATCCTCTGTGGTCTTTGAAGTTTAATACGCTAAGTTCCATCTTAAACACAACAAATACAGGAGTCGTTTCATCATCTTTAGTCATTTTACTCATTAAGAGGGAAGGATCCACGCTGGATCCAGAAAATCTAGGAATTAGCCTTGACCGCGCTCTCACTTCCAGGAAGCACTGTTTGAACTCCAAGCAAAACGTGGCAGCCAGAAACAACATCATAAGGAAGTTAGCAGGCACAACATGAGGAGCACATTCTAGTACTGTGAGAACCTCTTCTCTTGCGCTATGTTACTCCTCCCGGGAATACGCAAGCCCAGTATGGTACAAATCCAGTCATGCCAAAGTGGTAGATGTTGCACCCTTGTGGTATTATTACTGGGTGTCTTAAGCCCACTTCGCTGGACAAGCTGTATACCCTTGCTGGTATCGCACCCCCTGACATCCACCGAGAGGGAGAGGCGAGAAATGAGAGAAAAAAAAAGGGCAGAAAGTTGTGAAGCCCATCCTCTGTTTGGACATTGACCTGCAAAACCCCGACTAAAATCTAGGAAAAGCTTCCTCAGAACAACAGAAGCTCTTGTCGGGACTTCACAACAATCCCGAACCAATTTGTGGCGTGCAAGGTTCTACAGCCCTGGACAATGGTTTCCACCCTCTGAAAAACGACCAGCCGGTTTCACAGAGAAATGAAGTACATAGAGATCACTCAACAGACTTCGGTCGGGTATCACAAGATGCAAAAGCAACTTAATGAAATGGAGTTTCAATGCGGAGTCACCATTTTGTGAATGTGGAACAACACAGACACCCTACCATCTCCTTCAGTGCAGTCAGTGCCCAACAACACGTACGTTAGAGGACCTGTTACATGCAACACCTAATGCCATAGAGGTCACCAACTTCTGGGCGGCTATACTTTGAAAAAATTGAAATTTAAAATTTTGTATATAATAATTTATTGTATATTCAATATCACACTGTAAGTGTTTCTGACACGAATGAATGAATGAACTCATTTCCTCACTTCATCCTAAGCGATCTTCAGCCCTTCGTAAGATATCGTGAAGAGATATGTTGTTGTTTGAGTCTTCAGTCTTTTGACTGGTTTGATGCAGCTCTCCATGCCTCCCTGTCTTGAGCTAATCGTTTCATCTCTACATAGCTACCACACCCTACATCCGAGACAATCTGTTTAACATATTCTAACCTTGGTCTACCCCTACAGTTCTTGTCCTCGACCCTTCCTTCCATAACTAAGCTTGCTATTCCTGGGTGTCTTAGTATGTGTCCTACCAACCTATCCCTTCTTTTCATTAGCAGTCGCCAGAAACATCTCTCCTCTCCCATTCGTCTTAATACCTCTTTGTTTGTATCCCTATCTACCCATCTGATCTTCGTCATTCTCCTGTAACACCACATTTCAAATGCTTCTATTCTCCTCTTTTCTGCTGCACCAATAGTCCAAGTTTCATTTCCATAGAGCGCCACGCTCCAGACAAAGGCTTTCAAAAATGACTTCCTAATACCTAAATCTATATTCGATGTCAGCAGATTCCTTTTTTGTAGAAATGCTTTCTTTGCCTGAGCCAACCTACGTTTTATATCCTCTTTGCTTCGTCCATCACTCGTTATTCTGCTTCCTAAGTAACAGAAGTCTCCTACTTCCTTCAGCTTTTCACCGGCCAATTTGATCTCCATAGAGGTTTCTGATTTATTTCGGCTGCATTCCAGTATTTTTGTTTTACATTTATTAATTTTCATCATGAATTCTTTCTGTAAGACGGAGTCCATACCATTCAAATACTTGTCGGCCAAGATGACGATGTCATCAGCAAATCTCAGAGTTGAAATTATTTCTCCTTGAATCTTCACTCCCACTTAAATTTTTTCTCTAATTTCCTTCATTGCTTGTTCAATGTAAAGATTGAAAAGTATGGGTGATAAGTTGAAGCCTTGCCTTACACCTTTCTGAATACCAGCTTCTCTCTCATGTCCTTCAACTCGAATGACTGCTGTCTTGTTTCTGTATAGATTGTATATCACCCTCCTATCCCTGTACTTTATTCCAATCGATTTCAAAATGTCAAACAATTTAGTCCAATCAACGTTATTAAAAGCCTTTTCTAAGTCTACAAAAGCCATGAACGTTCTCTTATCTTTCCTTATTCTACCTTCCAAAATCAGCCTAAGACTTAATACAGCTTCCCTTGTTCCTACATTTCTCCTGAAACCAAACAGGTCTTCACCCAACTCCGTTTCTATCTGGCTTTCAATCCTCTTGTAAATTATCCTAGACAGGATCTTTGAAGCATGAGTAATCAAGCTGATTGTACGGTAATCTTCACATCTGTCACCTCCCACTTTCTTTGGTATAGGGATGATTACATTCTTCTTGAAATCAGGGGCTACCTCACCTGTCTCATAAATCCTACACACCAAGTGAAATAACCTGATCAGACCTTCATCTCCTATGCAGCGTAGCAACTCAATCGGTATATCATCTATGCCTGGTGCTTTGTTCCTGCTTAAGTCTTCCAAAGCTCTATCAAATTCTGATCTCAATATTAAATCTCCTTTCGCATCCTCATCAATTTCCTCCTCCCTTTCCATTACATGATTCTCAATCTCCTTTCCCTTATACAAGCACTCTATGTAAGCTTTCCATCTCTCAACCTTTTCTTCCCTATCTGTTAGAGGCTTTCCATTTGTGTCCTTAATATTACAGCACTTAGTCTTGTTTTCCCCAAAAGTATTCTTAATCCTTCGATAAGCTGTGTCTACTTTTCCTAATTTCAGACAATTTTCTATACCTGCACATTTCTCTTTCAACCATTCTTCTTTCGCTTCCTTGCACTTCTTGTTAACCTCATTTCTCAGACGTCTATATTCTGCTATCCCCTTTTCATCTCTTACATTCTTGTGTTTCCGCCTTTATCCTTCAATTCTAGTATATCCTGAGTGATCCACGGTTTTCTACCTATTCTTTCTTTCCTACCAATGTTTTCTTCTGCGGATTTTGTTATTTCATTCTTCAAAAGTTCCCATTCGTCTGCAATTGAAGTTTGTTTAGGGTTTTTCATTAGTCCTTCCTTTATACTCTTCTTGAATCTTTTGTTTACATCCTTCTCTTTCAGCCTGTCTATTGCCCACCTTTTTGGCTTTTGACTTTTCTTCAGTTTCTTCAACTTTAATCTGCATTTCATTACAACCAGATTGTGGTCAGAGTTTATGTCAGCACCAGGATATGTTTACAATCCAAAATCTGGTTTCGAAACCTCTGCTTGACCATAATGAAGTCGATTTGGTAACGCCCTGTATCTCCTGGTCTCATCCATGTGTATATTCTTCTATTGTGGTTATTGAATAAGGTGTTTGCTATGACCAACTCATGCTCGGTGCAGAATTCTACCAGCCTGCTTCCTCGATAATTCCTTTCACCTAATTCGAAATCTCCTACTATCTTCCCTTCTCTCCCTTTTCCTACCACAGCATTCCAATCTCCCATTACTATAACATTTTCATCACCATTGATATACCTCAAAATTTCGTCTATTTCTTCGTAGACCTTTTCAAAATCCTCATCATCAGCTTGACTGGTTGGCATACAGACTTGTACCACTGTGGTGCAGGTAGGTTTAGTTCCACCAACAACAAATACTACCACTAAAACAGTCTGTCACCAGGCACACTCACATGCACCCTCACACATCACAGTCTACTGAAACAATGAACTATAACTAATAAACAATGCATCTGCTACCAGACACACACACACACACACCACAGTCTAATAGTACAATGACTTATATCTAATAGACAAACTAACTACCTACTTACAACTAAAACTAACTACATACTTACTGTACTGTTATTTGAATTGACAATATTTACAAAATGAAATTTAGATAGAAAATACTTTTATAAAAAAGAATACAATTAATCCAATAAAAACGTTCGAGCAATTTCCTAAAACTTGTGTTTTAAATAACATTTCTTGCTTCAAAATTTAAAAGATTTTAATTTTTATATAGTAATAGTATTGATCTAATTTGCATATTAAGGCTTTCACGGCCCGGATTATTACATAAATAATTCATGATTTCGGGTTAATGCCGTGTGTATTTCTAATTTGAAACATACGTTTCGGAGAAACCTTGCCACATTGTTTGTTTCCATTGAAAAAGGAGGCAAGGCTTCTCCGAAACGCATGCCTCAAATTAAAAATACACACGGCATTAGCCCAAAAGCATGAATTATTTATATAGTATTGATCTAAATTAAAATACAAGTAGGTTTTATATTTAAGATACAAATTACTTTAAAAATTCCGTATATTTTAGCCTTTAAAGGAGTTATATAATTTATTTAGTTAAAACAAAACATCATGGCAGTAACTAACAAAACGAACATTTTTGCAAACTTTGATGAAAATCTGACTAAAAATGCGACCTGTAGAGAGTCTACACACACACACATATATATATATATATCACACGTTTTGTAGAAAAATAGTAAGTCGGAAGAGAGGGTCGCATTTGAAAATAGGTCTACTTTTTGGTCCCGAAATTCGCGAGTACGCAGCTGAAAGGAAAATTACAACCAAACAAACATAACCTCAAAGGAAAATACAAGTCAACTTCAACTAATTTGATAAACAGAAGCTCTCTTGGTAAAGGAGGCAAAAACTATGATTTTATGTATTATTTAAATTCGTTTATTATCTTTCATTGCCTCCTGAAGTAACATATTATAATTAAGCTGTGTAATCAAAGAGTTTTTACCTCCGGAAGTAATTTCTAATGAAGTTCAGACGTTTAAATGTGCCCTGAGTTCCAAAAGCCGCCAAACACCAATAAACTGAGCTCTCAAAATTTTTAATAAAGAACGTACCGGTACTATTTTTAAGTCCAAAATCTATGTAATTAAATGTGTGATAAACTTAATACCTGCAATAAATATGTTTGCTACTTACTAACTGGCATATTTTTTATCACATTACCTCAATACATTTATATTTAATCAACTTTTTTTTAAATGTCTTAGATGTAAATTTCATAAAATACAAGCAGAAGTACCCATTCTTCGAACGGTCTTCAGTATTAATAACCAGACGTAATCAATTGAGCTACTGTTGCAATGGTTAGGGTCTTGTAACCTGTTTGTCGACAAAGATAAATGATTAGTTGAAATATGCTCTGAAACTAATTTACCTAACGTGTACTTCCTGACGTGAAAATAAAATTGAAAACCTCGTAGACGAAACGCAATACACGTCACATAAAAACAGACTCTCACTGTTGTGTCAAATGCGCATCCAGAGGAAGACCCCTTTAATAAATGATAAAGGCTTGTGGTGCATGAAAATTCAGTTTTTTTTAGCCTCCGATGGCCCAAATTCCTAAAAGAAAAAAAAAAAAGAAAAAAAAACCTATTTCAATTCAGGAATTTTTGAAAATAATGTTGCTGTTTGGAGATATAATAGACCTTCTGTACGACACATCGCACGTTTAAGTCTGGTGAAAAAATCGAGGGTACCCCTTGACCCCCTTAAGCGCATTGATGGATTTTACAGTTTTTGTTGGTTCCGTGATAACCTTATAGCCATTTGCAAACTTTCACAGAAATTTAATAGAGTGGCATTACTTCTTGCAGAAATAGATGGAAAGTTGGATGTACCTTTTTGAGACCCTGTTGTCATGGTTCCAGGCTTGCATTCCTACATTAATTTATTAAATGAAATTCGTTTTCTGGGAATATCTCAGAAATTCTTGGTTTTAGAGCATTAAAATGTAGTTTTCGGGGAACCTTTACGGCCGTTTAGGGTCCCCGAGGTTTTTTTCTGACACCAAGGGGCTGAAAATGAGCTTTGTCTCGTCGTTGTAGGCCGTAGTATCATCATCATCTTGCACAGTTTCCAGCCACTGGCCGGGTCTGTTTTTGGTATTTGGATAAAAGAATAGAGAGAGCAATTATTAACAGTTGGCAGCCCTGGTGGCTCTTAAGAATACGCTGTCATATCTGTTTATGTACACATATTACATACAAAATTTGGTTGAAATCCAATTGATAGTGTAGAAGTTATAGGCATTTAAAAATTGGACCTATCAGAAGGCTTAACATTATTTTGGCAACACTGTCATGTATGGCCTCCTGGAAATTAAACTGAAATAGTATTATCTGCATGTGTGCCAATTTTGGAATAGCTCCCATGCATACCTTCCAAGATATCCAACATGGAGCTCAAATTTCTAGTGCTTTTTTCAGCAGCACTGACATCATTTTCAAATATGGACGTGACATATTCCGGTATACATCTTTACTCATACTAAATTTGGTTTCGATTTCTTCAGCCGTTTATTAGTTGATAGGGGAGGGGGGCACACACACAGCCAGCCAGCCAGCCAGACAGACAGACAGGACAGACAGGCAGACAGACATACAGACAGGACAAACAGACAGTCACACATTTTCCCGGATCGATCTCATAAATCTACTTTTTCCTCATTTTTGCAAAAAGTAGACTAAAAAACACAATCAAACTTGCTTGGTCTAACCAACTACTTGCTGTTCTACCTCTTGGTCTGGTACCTTCTGTTTTGCCTTGTCTCCTTCTCTCCTCAAAGTATGTCCCAAGAATTGGAGGCAACTTTCACTAACACGGGATGATAAACGTTTTGTGATGCTCAATTCTTCTATAATGTAGGCATTAGTTCTTCTTTCTGTCCATGGTACACGTAGCATCCTCCGCCAACAGCACATCTCAAAGGCATCTATTCGGCTCTTGTCATTAGCCTTCACTGTCCAGGTCTCACAACGTATAAGAAAACAGAGAACACCAGTGGTTTCACCAATCGCATTTTCACTGTTTTGGATAATGCCCGGTTCTGCCAGATCTTTGCAAGTTTAACTTTGCAGCACGACCTCGGACAATGCGTCGTTTTATTTCTTTATCATGAAGTCGTTTACTTTGACTTAAATAGCAGTACGTAATCTCTCCAGCCTCTTATACTGTGTCTGGATTTTATTAAGTTGTTTTTATAATCCCTCTGAGGTGATGTGACATATCTACATCAAATTCCCCACCTCTTGGTTATTGCCTTGGAGATACCAATATGCTGTTAAATTCAGGGATAGTTTTCCGGCAATTCTTTATTATTGGAATTAAACACAATGTGTACAGAATTATTACATAACACATATCATTGACATTCGTCCTTTGCATAGTGCGAGATTGTGTACATTCAAATAGGTGATACTGTGTGCAGGATTGGTTGCAGAGTTCACAGCTGCATTGACTGTCGGCGTTGTGGTAACCTTTCCTGTTGCTGATTTTACGGAGGAAGCCGTGTATTGCTCCTCGGGTGCAGAGGTGTTTTAGTTCATAGCCGGCTGATCTCCATTCCTCCTCCTTCATGGCTGGGGTGCGGTAGAAATCGGGGTCTATTTCTGTTGATTTCTGGGCTCTTTCTTCCAGGAACTTGATGCAAGCTAGAGTTTGAATCAGGTTGTGTTTTAATATTAGTCTTCTAGAAATGTTTTTGTGGCAATACTTATCCCCATGATTATGCATCTAATACTGATTGGCATTTATAACAGAAGCATTGACATCACCACCATAGACCAGTAGAAGCACTGCTGGAAGATGGTGAGGTGGGGGACAGATATAGAGGGAATTATATGCAGTTAAGTTACTCATACACGTACATTTTACGTATGTTAGTATTGTAGGGTTATGATCTTAGCGTAACAATTGGATATTTAACCTTATGTGTTGTGCAACAATGAGCACAAAGCCCGTGTCGCGAATCTGGGAATAGTAGTTTCTGGAATGGGAACTATGGTTGCACGGGGTTGGCAACGATCAACCTACGTCACCACCATAACGAATAGAATAAAAAGTGTGATCTCTTCTCCCTCAATAGCATGTAATGAATACGGATCGGGTTGGCACTCGCCGCTACGCAGCGCTACAGCCGACTTGAGATTGTTGATTTCCACATATGTTTATGTGTTTATGTGCGATATATTAAGTATTTAATCGGTCGGAGTGTTTTGGTGGTGTTCTGTGCAAACGTTTATTGATATACAAGTGCTTACACTATTACTTCATAGTATTAATACCTGAAATGCTACTGTCGGAAGCATTAACTGAAAGGGAATTTAATTTCTTGTCGTGTGTTGACGTTATCTTCGTGTGTTAATTTTATTGTTATTTAATGTAAGTAAACAGCAGTTTAGCCCTGACATTTTCAAGAGTGCTTAATGTGAGTAGTGAAGATACCTTGCTGTTTTGTACCAGGATGCAGATCTAGCTATGGGGACTGTAAAGAGGTCAGACGGTTTTTCAAACCTCCTAAAGATAAGGAACGTTTTATCAAGTGCAAAGGGGCCATACCAGGAAAGGATAGGGAACTTACTGAAAAGTCCTACATCTGTGATGCTCACTTTTCAGGAGATTTAATTGTTAAATTTGACAAATTTGTGACAGAAGGGAAGGAAGCAGTACTTCTCCCAAGAACCAACTGGTGATTGAAAGACAATTCTGTTCCACATATATTTCCTAATTTGCCTAAGTATTTGTCCAGTATGGTGTAAATAAAAATGCTCTTGATGTCATTCAAGACTACTTTTGTGAAGAAAGGGGTGAGAATAAAAAGACAATGAGTTAAAAAACACATATCTACCGTAATGCTGAAGGAGGCGTGATCAGTTTTAGGCAATAGCCTACTCCAAGTATGGGTCATGCCTATGCCTTCTATGTCTGTTTAATGTTATGTTCTTCTGAAATGATGGTAGTTTACTGATTTTGGTGTTTGTGGAGTGAAATTTATGGTTATTATTGAATTTTGTAGTAATCTACGGTAAAGTTGAAAGTTGCGTTCGTACATCTTTTTTTTTTGCTGTGTTGCAAGACTGTTAAGGAAATGTAAAATGTGTAACAATGTGAAGAAATCCTTTCTGATAGCGAGTTTTTTTTTTAAATTTACCGATTGCTGGAAAAATTAATTGCATTTTGAACTTGCCCTGTGTCTTCGCGTATTGTCGAAACTGGACTATTACAGGAGACGACTTATTAAATTATAATTGGGCACAGTAAAGTAAGTGGAGATGTCGAACTTATGAGCGCCTATGAGGATATCTTGCGGTGTTTTAACATGTAAAACAGGTCGCAAGGTTTTAAAAGTCTCGTAAGCGCCAATGCTAACTTACATCACGGATCGGAGGCAGCGCTGCGCTGTGGCGGACCAGGCATACTAGGCCAGAGATATCACTTCTTATTCTATTCGTTATGGCGGCGATTGTTTCTGATCTGTAATGAGAAATATGTGTAGTAGAATTGCTTATGTAATAAATGTATTCCTAATATCACACAACGAAATGGATTATGTTCTCTACCTGGTAATCGAACAGATACGTGGGTAGCGTAATTCGACAGCCCGTTAGAAAAGTGTGCGATTGGTATCGCGCCTGCTCACTGGTATAATAAAGCTCTCTGGCTCACGGCTTTCCAACGGCGGATGATTTAACTTCTTTTTAATTATTTCATTATATCCTCCCCACCTCGTACTGATAGTTTTCAGCCTAGGCTAGTTTTATTCACATGTTCTACGTGAACGAGAAAAACATTGTTAGGGAAATTGTTCTGTTCTCTCATTTGAATTTTTATTTTCCCTACTTCCTATTCAAAACCTTGAATGGATACTACTCATGATAACTATTAGAATTTTAATAGCACAACATATTTACCCATACTAGTTTAGGGAAATATGCTGTACCTGGGGACACTGTGATAAATTTGGAGATAAATTAAGAGAAATGGGGTTGGTCACACTGACTTTAATAACGTCTGACTAGCTAAAGAGTTTTACCTGGTAATGTCTGTCGTATTGGGTGGTCAGTGGATGAACATTGTTTTCAGTGTCTTAAGGTTGGAGATTTTACCACTGGTATTTTCTTTTATGCAGCTACATAACTTTTACGTACATATTATGTTATTGCTGTGCTCAAATTGGTAGTTTATTTTGCATTCATCATGATTTTTCTGGATGTACAACTCTAACCTATAACAAGTATTGCCATATTGAATAAATGAAGTAGGGGTGATGTACCAGTTTGTTTGCGAAATTAACAATAACTATGTTGATCAATAGAAGCCAGATACTTACAGTAACAAATTTACACTATTTGGTTTCTCCAGATAATACAAAACCATATTGTTCAAAAATATAAATATAATTTAAAATATTGTCCCTAGGAACAGCAGCTTCCCCTAATAGTAATGACACCTTCTGTAGCCTATATAGCAAGGGTTTGTCGCACGGGCCCCGTTTGATGGAAATATAATTCCCTATGATCTGTTTATTTTGAGGCTCTACCCACATAACAAATATATTTGTTTATGTTGCCGCTAGGATCTCGACTAAAAGAGAAAAGCAATCCGATTGGCTCTTGTACTCAATCTTCCATTCAAACTGCCTGGAACAATGGCACCTGTTCAATTCTGTGAGTTGTATGGAAGCAGAACCTAGCATAGAAGGTGCACACCACACGGTGATAGATGCTCAGCTATCATGCCCGTACTGGTAGAAGCTTCATAACAAGCGAGAGTCCTGTGATGCGGGCTTAAGAGTATTTCCCTTTCACGAATTGATTGCCAGCGGTCGAGATGGGAACTATTCTTTGTTTACTTGTGTCACACGTCACTCTGCTTCGTTGACAGGTACAGTTGCGCGAGTAGGATATGACTCAGCTCCAGTAGCCTCAGCCATCGTTTAACTGTCCGTGATGACATGAGCTCCTGTGACGTGCAATGCTGCTTGACTTATGTGTTGTTGCACTCGGTCTTCGCTGTGTCTTCCGCTTCGCCCCGCGGAGTTCATGCTACAATAAACAAGAAACACTGACGCAGCAAAGCTCAGCGGCAATCAAATGTTGAATGGGAAATAATCAGGTTCCATTTCTTCTGTGTTCTTTCAAATTTCCTTCTCTTAATATGTAGGCTCAGTCTGCTCATCCGCTGTATCCTTACCCCAATATCATGGGTTTGATTCGTGGATCAGAAAGGAATATTTTTGGGTGTGGGGAAATCTCCTACTTAGTTGTTTCTGGTAAACAGCAGGGAACACAGATCATCCAAATAGATAAGCAGGTTTCCTAGATGACGTCACGTATGTGGAATACCTGCGGTATTATGGTAATCCATAGCCACTCACACCACTATGGAGTTACATCATAAACGACACGGGAATTAAACATTCAATAGGTTTGTAGAATTGATTCAGCTCGGTATAAATTAACCTCTTATGAATAATGAAAGCAATTCAAAAATATGGCAGAGGATTAAAAATGTAGGTGCACCAGTTTATTGTAATCTACACATCATTACTAATGCAGCAGATTATGGTTCATGTAATACATAACATTAAACGCTTTCAATCAGCCGTACAACACACAGATTCTGATTGTTTAATACAGGATGTTCCAAAAGGTAATTCTCATCTGAAGTGGTGATAAGTTGCAAGGCTGGAAATATGATGTTTGTTGAAAGGCCAATGCAAGTGCGGTGGGGCTAACACTCAAGGATTGTTGTAGCTTCACGATCCGTCACACTCTGACTGTGTCAGGTCGTGGGTTCAAACTTGGCTGAAGTCGTCGGAGTTTTTAAGAGCCTTAAAAGTCCCTCAGCATGCCTTCCTTCGGAGGGGAAGTAAAGCCGGCGGTCCCATGCCAAAGATTTATGGCATGAAAAAGAACATTCCACTAACTACACTTGTGTGAAGCCAAAATTTGTAGGTTAGAATTGATAACGCTCTATTAGTTCCAAAGTTCGCCGCCAGGTGCGGACTGCGATTCCATCTAGTAGCCAAGTCCACAATCTACGTATCGTGGACGGTAGCATTTGGTAGCGAAAGTAGGAACTACTTGAAATTGATGGTCTGCAGACCTTACCTAAATTAAAACAGATACACACACTAATACAGCCATCACAACTAACAACGGTTATCAGGCAGATTCTACACACACCCAAAGTACACGGGGCTACATGACCGCGTTGTCGCAGCCCCTAAACTAAAGAACCATTCCTGTGGAAGGGAAGTAAAGTCGGCGGTCCCATGTCATAGATTTTTGGCATCTAAATGATCCTCCTACTAACTAAACTTGTGTGAAGCTAAATTTCTAGGTTAGATTTCGTTGAAACGCTCTATCCAAGTTCCAACCTTCACCACTAGATGTCAGTGACATCTGGTAGCGAAATTTGGAACTATTTGAATTTGAATTGAACTTGTAGCTCACCCCATGGGTGTCCGTTTGAAGCAGCTACAGCCTCTGGCGAGCCGAACATGTCCTCGGACACTCCCGGCACTAAACGCCATACGATAAATAAATAAATCACAGGAAAGCTCATCAACAGAGATTTGGGCTACTGAATTGTCAACACTGTGATGGCTTCACAATTCTGCTGCCTATTAAGGTTATTGAATTCTATTCCAAATATTATTCAGCCATTAATAAAGACTCGCAAGCTAATTGTGATTGACAAGTCTCGATTAATCGTCCATTATTCCAGCGAGCATAACCACAATATCCAAAACAAACTCCATGTTTCAACTAGTATTTTGTTTTCATGTCCCAAACCGCAAATTGATACAAGAATGCAATTATGAGGATCAAACTGTATTCCAATAAAATTGAAAATCGTTTTACAACATTGACCCGTATTATTATTATTATTATTATTATTCCCGGCTCATCAAGGGATGTTATAAACTGACATGAGGGCTGGAACGGGGTTGCACTCAGCTTCGTGAGGACAATTGAGTAGCTGTCTGACAGTGAGGTAGCGACCCGGTCACGGAGACCAAGATTAACGGCCGAGGGGACCCGATGTACTGACCACACGTCACCCCACAATATGCAGGGTATCAGGGCTGGGCGAAGGTTTTTAGACTATTTCTATTTATGAAATAAATAGGCTAATGAGATCACCTTTTTTCTGTGTGTGTGTATGTGTGTGTCCCCCCTAATGAAATCTAAACGGCTGGAGCGATTTCAATGAAGGTCGTAGTACTATATCGGCCGTATCCTTCAAATGTTATTATGTCTCCCCAATCGAACATGGTGGCTATGCGAAATATTTCCCCATTCTATATCTCCGAAAGTATTACTCATATCACTCTGAAATTGTGTATGGAGATAAAGTGTACTACTGGAAGATTACCTATGTGACTTTTAAAAACCTGTTAACTACAAAATGAACATGGCGGCCAATCAAATTTGAAATATTTAAATAGACCTTTGTCGCGATTTAAGCATTCTAGCGTAGTGAAATATGATACAGCATAATGTAATAATGTAATGCACTGACATCTAATTTAGCTCAATTGTTTACATAAATTCAAGATGGCGTCTGTGCGAAATTTTAAAATCTAGTTATTTTATTTGTTGTGTCCTTATCATGCATTTGCAGTATGAATAATACACATACGCAATTAATTATTTATATAGCGTATGATGAAAACAATCTATAAACTATTTACATATCCAGTGGAAGATAAGCAGAGAGTAAATACAAATTATCATGTATATACAAAGCAATTTACGAAGCTTGAGAGAAAAAATAACAGGAATAAAACGATATATTTATACATCAGTATCTACCTGACAACTTCGACAGTTAAACATTGAGTGTGAGTGATGTACGTATCACTGAATATGAATACCGACAGCAGTGGCGCAGCGTTAGGCATGGGACCAAGCTCTCTGCTGACTCGGTAGACGTGTGGGTTCGAGCCCCACCGTCGGTCGTCCTTGAAATGGTTTTCCGTGGTTTCCCATTTTCAACACCAGGCAAATGCTGGGACGGTACCTTCTGATAGGCCAGTTTCATTCATCTTCATCCATTCCCACGGGCGTCGAATAGAAAGACCTGCACTCGGCCTCTGGGGAGGCCATACGACAAAAAAAACTGAATATGAATGTCCAATTCCGCTACCCACTTCACTGCTTCCGGTGTTGCTGAGTTGAGTTCTTCCATGGTGCCTGAGAAAACACGGAGTGTGCATTCCTGCACTACATGCTTCATTGTTTGGCGAACCTCCCCACAGTCACAATGGGGGGAAACTGACCAGCCCCATGTGTGTAAAGTAGATGCTGTTCTACCTACTCCACATCTCATGCGATTTAGTCTACTCCAGGTGCAGATCGAAGCCGGCCAGTTTTACATACGCAATAATCTTCATGCAATAGTACACAACTCTATGGCCTACATATATAACAATTCAATAAGACGACCATCCGAAATATTCAGACGGTTCTCATTATTTACGAATCTATTACAACAAACAAACTGAAATTTTGTATGCTGATAGAGGCAATTTACGCAAGTAGGATATATGAAAATAGGGTGTGTATTTCTTCACGGAACTACTTGTATTATTTTATTATTATTACGAAGGATCATACATTTACGCCCTTCTGCAGAACCACAGACTCATATTTTGTTTCAGGGCAACAAAGTAAATGGAGGCCTCAGAAGAATTGATTACCGCAAGGAAGTTACTAGTACGGTATGTGACCACTTCATCGGATGATGATCGCTTGACGATGAAAACTGGTCATCCAAGTGAATTTATTAATCTTTGTATTTCTTTTTCAGGTTTTGTGAAACATCCTTTGCAATTTGGTACAATCATGTTGACCGACTAAAAAACAATAATTTCGATTACTGAGGGAACACTGAAAATTGGCTTCAATGAGGGAATTACCATTATCCCCATAAGTAAGTTACTTGGCCTCTGTTCCTTTCCACACAGGAAGTTACAGTTAATGTCGTTATTGTTTCCGATAGGGACATTGTGGTAATTAGCCCCCAGTACCTGAGGTAACCTGTGTTATTACGATGACTGTAACAAATACAGTATCACTAGGTGCCATTACGGTACACGCCTGACAACCTACCCCACCTTTAAACACTAGCCTGTGTGCTTATAAGAACAGAACCTCCTTATCACGATTGTTAGAGTATGTTACAAATTTCTCCGAATAAGGCAGCAATTACACAAAGCTTTTGTCGAGCAGAAAAAAATATGACCTATTGTTTCGATTATGCTGCTTAGTGCCGAGTTGCCGACCAAAACAATCTGATTCAATAGATCGATTTAAATCGAGGATTACTCGATATCTCCTCCAGTTGTTGTGAACAGTGCGTTGACGCCAGCTGATCGATGAACTTTCAAGTCGGAAGTTATATTTGCCGGTCTATATACAAATGTACCAATATTTTTTTCTTAAACAGTTTTCTATCCTTTTATCCAAATACCAATATATCAGAAAGTATACAAGCGGACAGCTTTAAACTATCCACACGTATATTAGGCCTACCTGATATTCTAGATAAACGTCAGTGCTGCCAACATGATTCTAAGCATGCTAATAGGTTCAATTTTAAAATATATGCAACTTCTATACTAACAAATGGATTTCATCCAAAATTGGCACAACAATAGAATATATTATTTATGATTATTTCTGACCAACACATGCATGGCATTGTTGCCAACATGACTTTACGCGTGCTGATAGATCCTATGTCTAACTGCGTGCAACGTCCATGCTATCGATTGGACTTCAACCAAATTTTGTATTCTGTACGTTAATAGATGGAACTAAGAATCTATTTAGTCACCACGGCTGGCAACTGTAATGCTCTATCAGGCTACATTATACGCCAAATCAATACTATAATTAACTTACCTGTAAGTGTTTCTTAGTTATTCTGTCAATACGGATCCTAACAATTTCCTATTATGGCAAATATTTTTGCTTATTACCAACTTAATTTCGTCATTATTCTAGATTGGTCCATATAGATTAATTATTGGCATGAATCTAAAATTTTAAGAAAGGAAGCTTGTAGTTTAACGTGACCGTTAATTATGCCAGGCATATTTCGGACTAATTAGAAATGTTGATATTACCAACTTAGAAACAGTTATTCTGTCAATACGGATCCTAACAATTTCCTATTATGGCAAATATTTTTGCTTATTACCAACTTAATTTCGTCATTATTCTAGATTGGTCCATATAGATTAATTATTGGCATGAATCTAAAATTTTAAGAAAGGAAGCTTGTAGTTTAACGTGACCGTTAATCTTGAGATCATGAGCCACGGGACCTCCTTTTTACGTGGAATCCGAACCACAGGACATGGCATTTCACTTCGAAAATCTCACATGCATTGACCGGGAATCGAACCCGGACCGCCTTGGTGAGAGGCATACAGCTAGACCGCTGAGCCACCACGCCACCTAAAATTTTAAGAAAAGTAGGCTCTTAAGTTCGTCACGGAATTTCTTGTTTCGAAAGGTTGGTTGGTTCTTAAGTTTCGGGGCTGCGACAACGCGGTCATGTAGCCCCGTGTACTTTGGGTGTGTGTAGAATCTGTCTGATAACGGGTGTTAATTGTGATGACTGTATTAGTGTGTGTTATGTGTTTTTTAATTTAAGTACTGCAACTTAGAATTTTTCAAATAGTTCCTACTTTTGCCGCCAATTGCCACCGTCGACGACTACTAGGCCAAGTTCAGAACTTAGCTACTAGATGCCACCGCAGTCGGCTCTTGGGAACGAACGTAAAATCCCAAGAGCGTTGTTTACATTCTTAACCTATCCAATCTAGCTTCTCACAGGTGCAATTAGTGGAAGGTTCTTTAACATGCCATAAATCTATGACATGGGACCGCCGGCTTTACTTCCTCTCCGAAGGAAGGCATACCTACTGAGGGATTTTTAACGCTCTTAAAAATCCGACGGCTTCGGCTGGGTTTGAACCCGCTATCTTGGGCATAGATGCTCAGCGTGCTACCGACTACGCCACCGAAGCCGCTTCCATATAGATTAATCATTGGCATGAATCTTAAATTTTAAGAAAAGTAGGCTCTTTAGTTCGCCACGGAATTTCTTGTTTCGAAAGGGATGGCCGATAGTTTTTGTGGGTTCAATCGTTTCCTGAATGTTCAAACTAATTTTTAACAACAAAGCCCAAGGGAGTGTTGTAACCAATAGCGTGGCTGAATTCCTGCTGTCCTTATATCGATGTAGGGTCCGAGTCGCACCTTGCCTTGTTTAAGGTGTGCGCGTACCCCCGCGAGTTTTTCCCTTCAATCACCAATAGCCCTGTGGAACAAGGCACAGACAGGTATGATACAGTGTTCTAATTACCCAGTAATAACACAGCCTCGCACATTGAGAGCAGCTGACGGAGCGGAGAATTAGGGTCGGCGCCGATTTGACGGGACGCAACTTGTAATTTCCCCGCCATTCACAACGTGTGGGAGCCGGCAATGCTTTTCGGAACCTCGCGTGCTGTTCATTCATGTGGGTCGCTCAAGATACCATCTACTCCTGGTTTGCCGAGAAGCCAGCAACAATTTTATCTTCTAGGAATATTGTCAGTCATTCACCACTGCGGCCAGTCAATGGAAGTTGGACGGGCAAATACACGGTGTTACTAAAGAGTTGCATCCACGAGGAAGAATCGCAACTTATTATCCCGCGAAGACTGGCGCATGTTTTTTTTAACCGAGGCTGAAATAATGCTCTATATTTTCTTTTTGGTCAGCCCTTATTTCCTGTCACTTACTGGACCTTCCTTCCTAGCCTTGAACTTCACCCTGCAAAAGGAACATGTCCATAGCTTTGGGAATACTCAAGTTATTTCTATATTATTTACGGTCGGGTCAGATTTACCCATGGCGCCAGTCCTCGCGTGACAATTTTCGGCGTACGTTAGTCGGGACAATCTGTATAAAATAATGGGGATATACACCTTGTTTGTTGCAGCACAATCACATAGCTCACGTTCTTGTTGATCCATGTTTAGGATCTAGGGACACCTTGGTCATCAGCTCCTTTGATCAAAATAATCGAAATGACTGCTTCACCGTCAATATCAAGGCCAATGATACTGTTATGAAAATTATTGCCATTTTTCTGCGTGTTAAATTTGAAAAATATAAATAAACCACATTTTATATTATGAACAGTTCATAGGAAGACACCAGGTGTAAAATTACTTCATAAAAATCCGTACGACTACGACAAAAAGGGAGCGACACACTATGGGTCAAAATGGCCCGGCACCAGTCCTTGTATTATATTTTTTCACGTACGTTCTCGAGGGTTAAAAAAGGCCAGGATCCGGAACCTACATCGATATAAGGACAGCAAAAATTCAGCCTCGCTATTGGTTGAAACTCTCTTGGGCTTTGTTGTTAAAAGTTAGTTTGGACATTCAGGAAACGTTTGAACCCACAAAAACTATAGGCCATCTCTTTGGAAACAAGTAGTTCCGTGAAGAAATATACAGCCTATTTTCATATATCCTACTTATGTCAATTGCCACTATCAACATACAAAATTTCAGTTTGATTGTTCTAATACATTCGTAGATATTGAGAACCGTCTAAATACTTCGGATGGTCGTCACTTAGGAGTTATGTACTATTAGATGACGATTTTTGCGTAGGATCATTATTTAAACGTTCACTTCGATCGCATGATTAATACAAAATACACACATCAAAAAAAGTTTTGCATCACCTCGGTTCCAAGAGTTCCGGAACCGTTAAATACAAAGGGAATAGAGATCAACACAAACAACATTTCAGCTCGTTTTATTGCTCATGAGACCCACACATTGCATGTTGTACCATCATACAGCTAGACTTTCAGCATTTGTGGTCCAGATTGCAGTACACACCACTACCTCTAATACCCAGTAGCACGTCCTCTTGCATTGATGCATGCCTGTATTCGCCGTGGCATACTATCCACAAGTTCATCAAGACACTGTTGGTCCAAATTGTCCCACTCCTCAACGACAATTCGGCGTAAATCTCTCAGAGTGTTTGGTGGGTCAAGACGTCCATAAACAGCCCTTTTCAACATATCCCAGGCATGTTCGATAGGGTTCATGTCTGGCGAACATGCTGGCCACTGTAGTCGAGCGATGTCGTTATCTTGAAGGAACGCATTCACAAGATGTGCACGATGAGGTCGAGAATTGTCGTCCATGAAGACAAATGCCTCTCCAATATTCTGCCGATATGGTTGCACTATGGGTCGGAGGATGTCATTCAAGTATCGTAAAGCCGTTTCGGAGCCTTCCATGACCACCAGTGGCGTACGTCGGCCCCACATAATGCCACCCCAAAACATCAGGGAACCACCACCTTGCTGCACTCGCTGGACAGTGTGTCTAAGACGTTCAGCCTGACCAGGGTGCCTCCAAACACGTCTCCGACGATTGTCTGGTTGAAGGCATATGCGACACTCATCGGTGAAGAGAACGTGATGCCAATTCCGTGGGGTCCATTCAGCATGTTGTTGGGCCCATCTGTACCGCGCTGCATGGTGTCGGGGTTGCAAAGCTGGACCTCGCCATGGACGTCGGGAGTGAAGTTGCGCATCATGCAGCCTATTGCGCACAGTTTGAGTTGAAACACGACGTCCTGTGGCTGAACGAAACGCATTATTCAACATGGTGGCATTGCTGTCAGGGTTCCTCCGAGCGGCAATCCGTAAGTAGCGGTCATCCACTACAGTAGTAGCCCTTGGGCGGCCTGAGCGAGGCCTGTCATCGACAGTTCCTGTATCTCTGTACCTCCTCCATGTCCGAACAACATCGCTTTGGTTCACTCTGAGACGCTTGAAAACTTCCCTTGTTGAGAGCCCTTCTTGACACAAAGTAACAATGCGGACGCGATCGAACTGCGGTATTGACCTTCTAGGCATGGTAGAACTACAGACAACATGAGCAGCGTACCTTCGTCCTGGTGGAATGACTGGAACTGATCGGCTGTCGTACCCCCTCCGTCTAATAGGCCCTGCTCATGCATGGTTGTTTACATCTTTGAGCAGTTTTAGTGACATCTATGAACAGTCAAAGGGACTGTATCTTGGATACAATATACACAGTCAACGTCTATATGCCGGAGATCTGGGAACCGAGGTGATGCAAAACTTTTTTTGATGTGTGTAAATAAAAACTTAATTTTAAAATTGCGCACGGCTGCCATTTTGAGGTTATGTGAACAATTGAACTATGTTAGATGCCAGTGAATTACAATGTGTATATACATTAACTGTACCATATTTCACTGCGTTCAGATGGTTAAATTGCAAGAAAATCCATTAAAATGTTTGAACTTCGATTGCTCGCCATGATCGTTTTGTATTTTACAGATTTTTGGAAGTCTCGTAGCTCACCGTCTATTAGTGCCCTTTATCACCGTACAAAATTTCAGGGTGATATAAGTAATAGTTTTGGAGATATAGAATGTCGGTGAAATATTCCGCACAACCACCATCTTGAGGTTATTTAAACAATTGAACTAAATAGGATGCCACTGCTTTAACATGTGTATAAACATTTGCTGTACCAAGTTGCATTGCGTTTGAATGATTAAATTGCAAGAAATGTCTATTTAAAAGCTTCAATTTCGCTTGGCCGCCATGTTTGTTCTGTAATTAAAAAGGTTTTGAAAGTCTCATAGATCAACGTCTAGTAGTGCCCTTTATTACCGTACAAAATTTTAGGGTGATATCGGTAATACAGTAGTTTCGGAGAAATAGAATGCCGGTGAAATATTTTGCACAGCCGCGATGTGGGATTGGTGAAACGCAATAAAATTTGAAGGGCATGGTCGGTGTCGGCAGAAATAGTATAGTATGACCTTACCGAGTATCATTGAAATCGCTAAAAATTTTAATAAATGGCTGACGAAATTCTTGCACTTGCTTACTGCACCCTTCAATAAAACATGGTTTTCTCAAGATTCATCTACGGGGTCGTGTTCAGTCCAGACTGCGTTACACAGCAAAGTTCGCTTAAAAACCACATGCTCTAATGAATAGAAAGGTCCATGACAGAGGCTATACTAGAAATAAAATGAATAAGAAGTAGAATAAAAAATATTTAATGACTGAAAATTATGTGCATAAAATAATAATAATAATAAATAAAAGAAATCCTCCCTGACTTTCACCCCCTAATAAATAATAATATTACTGAGGGGTAGAAACTCGCTCGTCAAAACAAAACAATGTGAATGCAGCTTCACACAAAATGATAAATCATTACATAAACTTTGAGCTGTAAGAACTCGCTCGTCATAACATATGGATACAAGTCCATTTTTCCTGGTCAAGAAGTTATATAATGCGCGGTGTATTGCTCGTTAATAAGAAACTGAGTACTGCTGCGAGTCCGTTTACAACTGAAACAGTCATGTTGCTCACGGAGTTGCATCTTTTAAATCACACTACGGCTATGGGACCCACCCTTAATTAATACATTATAATTACTACTGACACATGCAAGAGCTAATAATATAAAAAGATGAAGAATCTCCCTGAGATTCTAACTGGTGCCAGAGCACATAAATGAACAAAAAGAGCATGCCAGAAATAGGCCAAAATGCTCTCTGCACAGCTTGGGAACATAGCCTCGCGCACCCTAATGCCACACGGGTCATTGAACGCGTAAAATAAACACACAAGAATTAAAGCAAAAGCAACAAAATACAAGCCTAACGGCTGAAAAACTATGTTTACATTTATATAAAACGCCAGACAAACAGGAGTTTCGGAAGCTACCTTACAACATGGACAGCACCCATTTAATCAATCAATACTCATAATTACCGATCAGGTTTTGTGAATTTAAAACAACGTCTAAAATTGAAGTACAGGATCCTGGGCTGTTACTAATGACAAGTCGCGTTATCTGATTTGAGCGCGCCCCTCTTGTACGAGTCAACGCTGCCTCAATTATCTCTCTCAGTCTCTCAAGCTAGGTGCACGTTCCCCTCTGGAAACGCTAACATATCTCATCCATCCACCTGGATGGCAAGAAACACAAATACATACCACAAGTCCAGCCTCGCGAGGTCATGAACTGGGCTGACGTGGAGCAAGTCAGAATAATCACCATGATATATTCTCGCTAGCACATCATAAAAATCACACAACGCACCAAAAGCTTGGACTGACTCTCATAAACATACCACTGGGTCGGCTCAAAACAGATCAACAATATTGCGTCCATTGACACATTAAACAAAAATACACAACAAAAACTCGGGTGCAAAGTGCCATCCCGTTCAGCTCTGCTGAAAAAGCAACTATCAAAATAATCCTGATCCGTCATAAAATTCTACTCACAAATAATCTTTACCCTCCAAATTCTATTTTTAATCTCAAAATTAATTCAGTTCCATTTTTGTTATAAGGCATACTCCGAATAATAATGCTTGACCGCGATTTACGCAAGCGAATGCGAGCACGAGCTGCGCGTCGCCCCGTAAAGTTGAACACACACAAATCACAATATTTACAAATTACACAATGCTCGGCTTGTCCCATATTTAATGTGTCAGTAAACAAGATCTAAGAATCTACATTACCAAACAAGCAAACAAATATCTACAAAATATGTCCCATAATACCATAGTTGATTTAATAAATTAAAAAAAAAAACATTTGTACTCATTCCTTTAAAACAGCGTCAAGGAAACATTTGCAGCCATCTCCTTTAAGATGTTTATCTCGTCATTGACATCTTCTGGCAAATGTCCTGCTGGTTCCAAGATCCGGCCTAGTTCCTAGACGTCATCTCGTGCTGAATTAAATAAATTTTTGTCAGATACACACACGATATATTTCCTATTAAATTAACCTATCAAGTACTAAATTCCTTGACAGTCTATTTGGTGAATTATTTCGATGAACTGGTCCTACTGGTAGTGCTGGGACTACAAATAAATCACTGAAGTTACTCTTATAACTTGACGAAACTATTCCATGTTCAAATAAATGAAAATATTGCAGAGTATGCCTCGTGTCCTCGGACACCTTATGTCCTCAAATGCTCAAATAAAAATCAACTTTACGTCCTCAGACGCACAAAATCAAGAGTATGACGTTACGTCCTCAGACGCATAAAAATAAGTGTTCTCTCGAAGCTTTCAGGATCCTTATAAATGAAACTGACTAGATTAGGTGTGGAAGGGGATTTATGAAAAAATATTCCATAATAATTATCAGACTAGCATGCGATCGGTATCATTGAGTTCGTAGCGATGTGGAGGTTACGATTATGCTGTAGCCGGCTCGAATCGATCGTGGAATTAATCCGTAGATAACTCCCGCGTTAATTTACCAGGGTGCGTTACCAAGCCGAGTTGCCGCTAAAACAAGGCGTCTTGATATTATTGGTTCAGACTCTTGTATGTCTTTGCGCGCTTTTACATGTATTTCTGCAGTAGGGAGTGGCTAACATGATGATTGACCAATTGCCTCGTAGCATTCGATTTTCTTCTTGGTGCCCACACTCATAGCAACAGGCCATAATGTGCGTGCCCAAGCCATCTCCGCGCTAAAAGTTGCACCTGACCTATGCGTCAAGAATATTTATGCTTCTTCCTAAAATACCACAGGAGCTTAAACCATTGTGTCCTCTCGGCCACTGATTTCTCAATATTTCCCAACACCGTCTGGCTCTCATATCTGCTGTCTGTAGAAATGTATCAAAAGATGATGAATAATTTTTTAGAATCCTTTATACAGCCTGGGGATAAAGGGTTCACAATCCTCCTGCATGGAAAAAATCGATCATAGCAAATAGTCGATTTTTTTAAAACACATAACATCTGTAATCCATTTCTGCCAATCCTAGAGAAATCTCCCTCTCATCAGGCTAGTCTAGCCGCCACTGTCGTTGGAGTGTCGACACGCACTCGTGTTTACTTCCAGCTCCCTCATTCATTCAGACATTCCCAAGCCTGCCTGCTTGTCTGATCGCCTAAGGCTAGTACCGCTCCTTTCCAGTGTCCTTATCTCTCTCGCTCTATCGCTCGCTGTGTCACGATCGTCAGAGCTCATTAGTTTGACTACAACTGCCTGCTCCCAACTTCCTCGTTCAACTGACGTATTCACTGACTCACGTATAGTTGGATGTGCAAAATTATTTCCATATATTCAATTTGCAGCATTATTTCTGCGTTCCCAAGGTTCGCTAGTAAAATACAATTTTAAACTCGCCGCATTGTAGACATACATTGTACTTGTACTCAATTCTTTCACTCTGTATGCGTTGTTACCAAGATTCCGTACAATAGAGAAGGGTCCTCTCCATTTCTCCGTGCTACCATCTTCTTCTTCTCCACCGTTCTGCTACCATCCTCTTCTTCTCCTCCACGCTGTCGTCTTCTTCTAGTATTGACTCGTTTTCCGTATCGCACCGGTGTTTCTCTTCCCTACCGGGCTACATTCTCTCATACTCCGTACTGGCAAGCTTCGTTCGTCTTCCTGGCTGGCTGATATATTTTCTTCCTCTCCAATTTCTTCTTTAAAGGTGTCAGGATTTGACCTCCTATTAACGGCACGTTCCCAATGTCCTTGTTCGTCCCCTCCATTTGCTTGTAATTCTTCCCGGTACCGCTGCGATTCGGCGTGCCTGTCGTTCCATTCATTCCTATAATTTTGATAGTCCCCCTGGTTCTGATATATTCTTTCACGCCACTGTCAATTCTCATTATTGTTATTTTCGTAACGTCTGTAGGGTCCCTCATTTCTCCTATTATTTCTCCATTGTTGGTATCCTCGCTGCTGATACCTATTATTGCCATGGGTCTGCCTATCATTATTATTTTCATGTCGCTGGTATGACCTATTTTCCTCGCCCTCCTGACCTCGTCTTGGTGTTGTTGACACACTTGTATTTGTGGCCTGCGACCTGGTGTGTACTTGAGTGGGTTTAACCACCTCCGTTGTGTTTAAAAGTTCCAGCTGTCGTCCCCCTCTCTGCTGCAAGTGAGATGTTGTCTCATCAATCTGACGTAAGATCTGTTCGGCTCGAACCGCTGTGTCCACGTTTGCTGCTACTAACACCTGCTGAACATTGACTGGTAACTGCCGTGCAATCGTCATAACCAGGTCCGATTCTTCTAAAGGGTGATCAAGATCCCGGAACTTCAACAATTGTAGCGAAAAGAAATCTGAGTATTTCGTCTGCTGAGTTGACTGATATTTTCTCGAATAAAGTTCCATTCTAAGGCTTTGTTGTAGAGAAGCCGACCAATACTTTCTAAGGAACGCGTCCTTGAACTCGTCCATCTCTCCGAAAGTATACTTGAAGCTCAAGAACCACGTAAGTACATTTCCCGAAAGAAATCGTTCCATCAGTCTTAAACGACGCGCGGGCGGTATATTATTATCATTAAAATAGTCATCCATCTCTTTAAGATACGCGTTCGGTGTGACACCAGAATTTTCCGTGAATTTATTAGGTTTAAATTCATTTGATCGAATTACTTGTACGACTTGAGGGTGCTGATAGCCATGTTGAGGAGTAGAGGTTCCTCCAACGTTGTTGTGAAATCCCTCTGTATTAGTCGTTAATGGGCTGCCTGTGAGTCCGTGGCTACTCGCCACGCTAATTGTCCCCTGGCTTTTTGAGTCAACTTCCTTATCTTTAGCGTGCTCTGTCTGAAATAACGAGTTCTGTCCTAGTGAACGCAACTCTGCTTTTTTGATTCTGTCCGACTGTTCTTTCATTTTACTCTTGATTTCTTCCTCAAGTGCTTTAATGCGTGTATGGTTATCACCTACGGTCTTTATGATCGTTAACCGTTCTTCTTTAGAGTCGCTGCTCATCTTACGTCAATCCTTTCTGATGCTATCTTTAATCGCTCTCAGTTTTTCTTCCATCTGCTGTTTCGTGTCCTCCTGATTCGATTCTATCTTCTCAAGCCTGTCTTCTAGACGTAGATTATTCTCATCTATCGTACTCTTCAAATTATCCTGGTCCGATTCTATGTTTCGCCATCGCTCTGCTGATTGTATTTCTAATTTATCCATGTCCTTTATCAGGCCCATAATACTTTCATTTACTGCTGACAATTGTCCCTGGATAAACGTAGAATCCTCCTCCATTTTATCAACCGCTTTTCAAGACCATCCTGTGCCGTTTTAACCTCACTGATATTTACCGTGCATGCTATTTCTATCTGAGCTAGATTTGCTAATACAGTTTCGTCCAAATCATTTAATTTACGGTTGAAGGTGTCCTCTAATTTTTGTATCTGACCTAGCTGTTTGTCGTTATTCTTACTTATATCAAGCGCGAATTGAACCATCTGCTGTGTAGTGTACTCTTTCATCTCTGCAGATAATGTGGCTAACTGACTCGTATTTCTACTTTCTTGCGCTTCTAATTGTTTGTTTATATTTTCATTTATTGTGCTTGTAATGAGCTACCCTGTTCAGCTAGTTGTGTTTTTATAGTGTCATTCATTCGAGTCTGGAATGACTCATTTTGTTCAGATAATTGTGCATTCTGTTCGGATATCTTAGTGTCTAATTTTTCACTCTGTTCAGCTAATTGTGTTTTAAACTCGCTTGACTGTTCGGATAACTTAATGTCTAACTTTTCACTTTGTTCCTTTAATAGTTTCTGGGTTCGTGCCGTGGCACTTTCAATGATCGCCAGGATCTCCGCTACTGTTGCCATTATCACACACAAAAATATATATCACTGAGAAAACAGGAGGATGGCATGCAAATGTCTCCCTGATACACACATGTATAATTCTTGACATACATTTACTTCATTTGACCACTTCCAGTTCATTTAAACTTATTCCCTTTACTCACACAAATCAATCATCACTGAATGGTTCTAATTTTACTTAATAAATTTTTAACCCAGCACATATTCAGTCATAAATTAATATCCAGATCTGATGTTAACACTGACTAATTAACAAAGTATTAATTGTCATTTAAGGCTACCAGCCTCCTAACATATTCAAGAGTTTGACTTTCTAAACAAATCTAATTTTACATTTAATCAATGGGCGCCCGATTTCACGTACATTACTTTACTAATTACATCAATAAACAAAACGTGAATCGTATTTAACTTGCAAACTCGTGATTCTACTGTATATTCCATTTTCTTGGCAGTATTTCTCTTCGCCGTAATTACGTTAACAAAATATCACTTCCGGTGATTTCAAGCAGTCAAAAACAGCGAAATACCACATGTAGGATAACAGCTTGTCCATGATCCGCTAGAAAAGCCCTAAACAGCGAAACGCCCCACGTAGGGTAACGCCAGCTTGTCTATGCACCCTTCAATAAAACATGGTTTTCTCAAGATTCATCTACGGGGTCGTGTTTAGTCCAGACTGCGTTACACAGCAAAGTTCGCTTAAAAACAACATGCTCTAATGAATAGAAAGGTCAATGACAGAGGCTATACTAGAAATAGAGTGAATAACAAGTAGAATAAAAAATATTTAATGACTGAAAATTATGTGCATAAAATAATAATCTATATATATAAAAATCAATGTTACGTGATAGTTTGTCTGTGGGTGTGTATGTCTCCTATGCGTTCATATACCATTCATCCGATTGTGATGAAACTTGGCTGAGATGTTGAGTGCACTCCAAGGAAGGTTTCTGACTTAGTAAATCCATTTTACAATAGGTAGCGCACGCGTAGATTCAACAAATGAGTGACGATGCGCGAAGCGTTTCAAACAAGTCCCGTATGTGTTCATATACCATTCGTCCGATAGCAATGAAACTTGGGTGAGATGTTGTATACACTTACGTGAAGGTTTCAAAATTAGTGAATACATTTCACAGTAGATAGCGCACGAGTAGATTCAACAAATGAGCGACGACACGCAAAGTGTTTCAACAAAGTCCCGTATGCATTCATATACCATTCGTCCGATAGCTATGAAACTTGCGTAAAATGTTGTGTACACTTCAGGGAAATTTTCTGGCTTAGTAAATCCACTTTACAATAGGCAGCGCACGAGTAGATTCAACAAATGAGCTACGACGCGCGAAGCATTTCAACAAAGTCACGTATGCGTTCATATACCATTCGTCCGATAGCAATGAAACTAGGCTGAGATGTGTGCACTCCAGGGAAGGTTTCTGGCTTAGTAAATCCCTTTAAAAATAGGAAGAGCACGAGCAGAATCAACAAATGAGCGACGACGCCCGAAGCGTTTCAACAAAGTCCCATATAAGGTCATATACCATTCATCCGATAGCGATGAAACTTGGGTGAAATGTTGTGTACACTCCAGGGATGGTTTCTGGCTTAGTACATCCATTTTACAATAGGTAGCGCAGCAGTAGATTCAACAAATGAGCGATGACACGCGAAGCGTTTCAACAAAGTCCCGTATAAGGTCATATACTATTCGTCTGACAGTGATAAATGTTTGGTGAATTGTTGTGTACACTCCAGGAAAGGTTTCTGGCTTAGTAAATCCATTTTACAATACGAAGCGCACGTTTAGATTCAACAAATGAGTGACTACGTGCGAAGCGTTTCGACAACGTCCCGTATACGTTCACATACCATTCATCCGATTGCGATGAAACTTGGGTGAGATGTTGTGTACACTCCAGGGAAGGTTTCTGGCTGTGTACATCCATATTACAATAAGTAGCGCAAGAGTAGAATCAACAAATGAGCGACGACACGCGAAGCGTTACAACCATGTCCCGTATGCATTCATATACCATTCGTCCGATAGCTATGAAACTTGGGTGAGATGTTGTGTACACTTCATGGAAGGTTTCTGGCTTAGTAAATCCACTATACAATCGGCAGCGCAGAAGTAGATTCAACAAATGAGGGACGACGCGCGAAGCGTTTCAACAAAGTTCCGTATAAGGTCATATACCATTCTGCCGTTAGCGGTGAAACTTGGGTGAAATATGGTGGACACTCCAAGGAAGGTTTCTGGCTTAGTAAATACATTTCACAGTAGGTAGCACACGAGTAGATTCGACAAATGAACGACGACACGCGGAGCGTTTCAATACAGTCCCCTATGTCTTCATATCCCATTAGTCCGATAGCGATGAAACTTGGGTGAGATGTTGTGGACACTTACGTGACGGTTTCTAACTTAGTAATTACATTTTACAGTAGGTAGCGCACGAGTAGATTCAAAAAATGAGTGACGGGGCACGAATCGTTTAAACAAAATCCGGTATGCGTTCATATACTATTCATCCGATTGCGATGAATCATTGATCAGTAATTGTGTACACGCCAGGGAAGGGGTTTCGACATAGTAAATACATTTCACAATAAGTAGCGCAAGAGTAGATGCACAAATAGGTGACGACGCGCGAAGCGTTTCAACAAAATCCCCTATTGGGTTCATATAACCTTCTTCGATTGCGATGAAACCTTGATGAGTTATTGTGTACACGCCAGGGAAGGGCTTCGACTTAGTAATACATTTCTCAATAGGTAGCGCACGAGTAGATTCAACAGATGAGTGACAGCGCACGAATCGTTTAAACAAAACCCCGTATACGTGCATATACTGTACCATTCATCCGATTGCGATGAAACATTGATGAGTTATTGTGTACACGCCAGGGAATGGTTTCGACTTAGTAAATCCATTTCACAATTGGTAGCGCACGAGTATATGCAACAAATGGGTGACGACGCGCGAAGCGTTTCAACAAAATCCCCTATGCGTTCATATAACCTTCTTCGATTGTGATGAAACCTTGATGAGTTAATGTGTACACGCCAGGGTAGGGTTTCGACTTAGTAAATCCATTTCTCAACAGGTAGCGTACGAGTAGAATCAACAAATGAGTGACAGCGCACGAATCGTTCAAACAAAATCCCGTATACGTTCATATACCATTCATCCGGTTGCGATGAAACTTTTGAAAGTTGTTGTGCACGCTCTCACGATTGATTCTAAATTAGAAAATCCATTTTACGATAGCATAGGGCAGTTAACGGAAATTGAAAAACATGTTGTGTATCCAAAAGCACTTCAAGAAACAAAATTTCAACGCCAACACTTTCTTTGATTGGCATTGCAACGCATGCCGGGTACAGCTTGTAATAAATAAAAGAAATCTTCCCTGACTTTCACCCCTTAATAAATAATAAGATTACTGAGCGGTAGGAACTCGCTCGTCACAACAAAACAATGTGAATGCAGCTTCACACAAAATGATAAATCATTACATAAACTTTGAGCTGTAAGAACTCGCTCGTCATAACATATGGATACAAGTCCATTTTTCCTGGTCAAGAAGTTATATAATGCGCGGTGTATTGCTCGTTAATAAGAAACTGAGTACTGATGCGAGTCCGTTTACAACTGAAACAGTCATGATGCTCACGGAGTTGCATCTTTTAAATCACACTACGGCTATGGGACCCACCCTTAATTAATACACTATAATTACTACTGACACATGCAAGATCTAATAATATAATAAGATGAAGAATCTCCCTGAGATTCTAGCTGGTGCCAGAGCACATAAATGAACAAAAAGAGCGTGCCAGAAATAGGCCAAAACGCTCTCATCACAACTTGGGAACATAGCCTCGCGCACCCTAATGCCACACGGGTCATTGAACGCGTAAAATAAACACACAAGAATTAAAGCAAAAGCAACAAAATACAAGCCTAACGGCTGAAAAACTATGTTTACATTTATATAAAACGCCAGACAAACAGGAGTTTCGGAAGCTACTTTACAACATGGACAGCACCCATTTAATCAATCAATACTCATTATAACCGATCAGGTTTTGTGAATTTAAAACAACGTCTAAAATTGAAGTACAGGATCTTGGCCTGTTACTAATGACAAGTCGCGTTATCTGATTTGAGCGCGCCCCTCTTGTATGAGTCAACGCTGCCTCAATTATCTCTCTCAGTCTCTCAAGCTAGGTGCACGTTCCCCACTGGAAACGCTAACATATCTCATCCATCCACCTGGATGGCAAGAAATCACAAATATATACCACAAGTCCAGCCTCGCGAGGTCATGAACTGGGCTGACGTGGAGCAAGTCAGAATAATCACTATGATATATTCTCGCTAGCACATCATAAAAAAAATCACACAACGCACCAAAAGCTTGGACTGACTCTCATAAACATACCACTGGGTCGGCTCAAAACAGATCAACAATATTGCGTCCATTGACACATTAAACAAAAATACACAACAAAAACTCGGGTGTGAAGTGCCATCCCGTTCAGCTCTGCTGAAAAAGCAACTATCAAAATAATCCTGATCCGTCATAAAATTATACTCACAAATAATCTTTACCCTCCAAATTCTATTTTTAATCTCAAAATTAATTCAGTTCCATTTTTGTTATAAGGCATACCTCCGAATAATAATGCTTGACCGCGATTTACACAAGCGAATGCGAGCACGAGCTGCGCGTCGCCCCATAAAGTTGAACACACACAAATCACAATATTTACAAATTACACAACGCTCGGCTTGTCCCATATTTAACGTGTCAGTAAACAAGAACTAAGAATCTACATTACCAAACAAGCAAACAAATATCTACAAAATATGTCCCATAATGCCATAGCTGATTTAATAAATAAATAAATTCATTTGTACTCATTCCTTGAAAACAACGCCAAGGAAACATCTGCAGCCATCTCCTTTAAGATGTTTATCTCGTCATCGACATCTTCTGGCAAATGTCCTGCTGGTTCCAAGATCCGGCCTCGTTCCTAGACGTCATCTCGTGCTGAATTAAATAAAGTTTTGTCAGATACACACACGATATATTTCCTATTAAATTCACCTATCAAGTACTAAATTCCTTGACAGTCTATTTGGTGAATTAATTGGACGAACTGGTCCTACTGGTAGTGCTGGGACTACAAATAAATCACTGAAGTTACACTTATAACTTGACGATACTGTTCCATGTTCAAATTCATGAAAATATTGCAGAGTATGCCTCGTGTCCTCGGACACCTTATGTCCTCAAATGCTCAAATAAAAATCAACTTTACGTCCTCAGACGCACAAAATCAAGAGTATTACGTTACGTCCTCAGACGCATAAAAATAAGTGTTCTCTCGAAGCTTTCAGGATCCTTATAAATGAAACTGACTAGAGTAGGTGTGGAAGGGGATTTATGAAAAAAAATCCATAATAATTATCAGACTAGCATGCGATCGGTATCATTGAGTTCGTAGCGATGTGGAGGTTACGATTATGCTGTAGCCGGCTCGAATCGATCGTGGAATTAATCCATAGATAACTCCCGCGTTAATTTACCAGGGTGCATTACCAAGCCGAGTTACCGCTAAAACAAGGCGTCTTGATATTATTGGTTCAGACTCATGTATGTCTTTGCGAGCTTTTACATGTATTTCTGCAGTAGGGAGTGGTTAACATGATGATTGACCAATTGCCTCGTAGCATTCGATTTTCTCCTTGGCGCCAACACTCATAGCAACAGGCCATAATGTGCGTGCCCAAGCCATCTCCGCGCTAAAATTTGCACCTGTCCTATGTGTCAAGAATATTTATGCTTCTTCCTAAAATACCACAGGAGCTTAAACCATTGTGTCCTCTCGGCCACTGATTTCTCAATATTTCCCAACACCGTCTGGCTCTCATATCTGCTGTCTGTAGAAATGTATCAAAAGATGATGAATAATTTATTAGAATCCTTTATACACCCTGTGGATAAGGGGTTCAATACTTACACCGTTGATCTTCTAAGTCACCATATTAAAACCCTCCAGCTGGGCCCCCTCGAAATATTTAAGCAATTTTAGATTTTTCTAGAGATCTTGTGAGTATCATATATCCTGATACCAAATTTCGTGTGTCTAGGATGCATGAAAATGCCTCATTAATTCATGTTTACACTCGTCGCGCCGTCTCGACCATGGTCTCAGATGTTTGGCCAATTGTAGCGCGGCGCTGCATTTCCCCCTTCATCGTACGAATCCTTTAGTTTCGTTCACCGCCGTCTCGATCCTGTGAAACAGGTCGCAAGGATTTAAACGTCTCGTAAGCGCCAATGCTAACTTACATCACAGATCGGAGCCAGCGCTGCGCTGCGGCGGACCAGGCGTACTAAGCCAGTGATATCACTTCTTATTCTATTCGTTATGGTTCTGTATTAACCAGTGGCGAAGCTGGGTATTCTAAAGTTCATACCTTATAGGTCTTTGTAGAAAAACTCTAGTCGTCGTGTTATTCATTCTGAAAGAGCATGCTCTATTCTGTGATGTCCCAGAAGTTGGTATCGTTCCCAATTAAGAATATGTTTCTTAGAAATGTTCATGCTCAACGATAAAAATATTTACTACACCCAATCCCAGTTTCACTCCATTCTTTACTATCGCCACCAACCCGAATACAAACATTACACTGCATCGTGGTCGTCATGACACTTGTTGTTAACCAAGCATACTGTACATACCACTGAGACTTGAATTTACGTGACTGATGTTTATCACTCTGTACATTATTATTAAAAGAAAAGCGCACAACGTGCAAATACATATTTGTACAAATGATCAATTATGCTAATGCCAGTCTTATTATTGAGGTTGTCCTCATTTTGCAGTTTTAGTGCGTGGTACCTTTCACAATGATCGTTGCACAGGTCACATACACAGCCTTCATTCGGTTGGTGGACATTCTTGGTTTTGCAGAAGCTATAGTGAAATCCATGGGTGGCGTAACGTGTTATTACGTGTCGTAGCTCGTAGTTAGCTTGCTTCCACTCTTCCGTCATTATGGCATTTGTGGAGTAAAAGTCGGACCAAATAGCATTTCGTTTCTCATTCAAGTTTCGGCGTGCATTCTCATAGGCTTTGGTGTTTGCTAGGTAAAACTGTATTTTGATGTCGTCGATGAAGTAGTCCTCTTGGGTTAATACACATGTCAACCTTGAAGGGGCAGTCTTTCCTATGCCTAAAATCCACCTAAGATATCGGGCCTTGACTTTTTCTATTGTCATCAGGTCGCTGAGTGTGAGTTTTTCCCAGGTAATGCTAATTCCATAGGTTGCTATTGATGATATGGCTGTTCTGAACAGTAGCATTGCTGTAATCAATGATTTGTTGATATTGTTCAATGTGGTAGTGTACCCATATTGCATGGATAATGCTCGATCACGACCTGGCTTGCTACTGTGGCTTTCGAGGTATGTTACGTCCAGCCCACAATATGATCTCACAATCAGATATGGAAGCACTTTTAGGATCTACAAGACTACATTGAAAACTAAACATGTTACAATTTAATATGAGTTTATTTATCAAAACTCCCAGGACCAAATACAAATCTACATAAACATCAATCTTTTTTGGAAAATCCAAAAATCATCAAACTCAAAAATCCACAAATTCAAATAAAAATCATATAACTCTCTATCATAGCCTTATCTTGCTTAGCTGATATCTATATTTGAATATCAATGCAAAATTCCCTTCCTTACAACATTTCATTAAGACATAGAGCATGCCTATCATTTCATAAAAATTATATACGCTAAGGCTTCACAGACATTTACGGTACCGTATTACTATAATCCCTTCAGGGTTTTTATTTACCTTTATTTTACTTTGAATCAGTTTCCAGGCTATATTAACTCTACCAGTTAAGCCTTAGGTTAAACAAATCAACCATTTTTAAACATACATGCCATGGTCTCGAACTCACGTCCCTCAGACTTATTTCTTACATGATTTAGGGTGGTCTATTAATGATGTATCATGTGCTATCATTTTTCATTACATAGTTTGCTTACAAACTCAATTTTTAGTTCACCCGTATTGTTTAATACATTTTTCTTTAGGCAGGAATCGAATATTTATCAACAAACTTATTCCTAGACTAAAATGGGCAAATACTATAGAATTTCTTCAAATTTAATGTGGGGACAATTTTCGAAGACCCACCGACACATTTATTTACTTTATAACCTTGTGGCACCTTTAATTAACAAATTTGCATATTCCGTTATCATTTACTAATATCCATTTAGCTCCTACTCCTTCGGTACACAAAGCTCCTATTGTATTCATTCACACCTCACGGTCTAAAAGGTCTGCTTGGTAGCGAGACTCCCCTCACACTCTTACATAGCTGTGATTTACGACTATCCGTCCCATTCATTTTCCTCGCGGCTTTTCAACTGTTTACTTCTTTCTTAAAAGCTTATGATCGTCCAAGTTAACACATTATTTCAACTCTTTATTCCCTACCTTATTTATCATTCCTCTCATTCCACTATAATCAATGCCATAATTAGAGATCACGACGCATTACATATTTATAGGGCGGATACAAGAGATCTCAATTATGCCTTGTTCCGTGCCTTTATAGGTAGAACACGAAGGATCCTTATCACTCCTCGCTTCAGTCCTATTAATTCATTCATTTCACATACTTTATTTGGTCGGATATACAACAACGATGCTAGCAAAGGATGGGTTATATGATATTAGGCTCGGAACCCCTTGCGTTTCCCCAGTCATATCATATCTCGTAGAAACCCTTATACCTTCCAGATTAATATACACACATTTAGCGAAGCCTCAACAGGTCTTACACCGCAACATATTACCTTGGGTTGAATCTATTGTCCCCCAATTGGGTCATATCCTCGTAAACAACAATAATACCGACGATTTCCGACAATTTATACCTTTATTTTTGATCTCTCAAATTATGCATGTTACAGGATATATATATATATTTGCTAGCCTGCTATTACTTTTTCTTCACCACTTATAGGCGCATATTTCACAACACCATTTTAAAATAACTTGGACTTTCATTGCATCCTACAAATTATCTTCAACAATTCAACTTCACTTGCATCGCGGCATTTACTTTTACTGGTCTATACTTCGACATTTTACTTTCAACATAGCCTATGGCTTACAACTTCACAATACATTTCCCAGGTGTTTGATTATCACCGATTAATTTTAACTCATTACGTTTATTGACTGAATAGCATTATTACTTTATTATTTTAAGGTATCTCAACGATCCTTCAATCATAAAATTACTTCAATTACTTCAATTATTTCAATAGTTTTAATTATTTCAACTCGAGTTTATTATTATCATTCTCATTAATACTTAACGTTTCCTTATTCACTTACGGAATGCAATTATTCAATTCAATGCTTATTTTCGGAGTATAAAAACTCAAAACTTTATTATTATTATTATTATTATGGTGCTCTTTTCATTTTACTTTACTTTTCATTTATCTGGCGTAATTTACTTGCCATTAACATTATTATATTCGATTCCTCCTCTCAAATTTGACTTTTCATTATTAATTATTCATTTTACGGATTTTCATTATTATTATTATCAATTTTGCACTTCAATAATTGTCCTTTACATTTTTGCAAACAATCTTTGTGATGGTATATTGGCTTTCACGGCCGGTGAATTAAAACTCAGCAATTCTTCTAGGTTTGTGCCGTGGCGCGCAGTTCGTCACTCCTGTGGGGGTCCGGGCGGGGACACCAAGAGCCCGCCGATGAGCCTAGCTTGGTGTCCTAGGCGAAACCCCACACAAGACACGGCACAAACATAGAAGAATTGCTGAGTTTTAATCTTTGTGATGTTTTCCTTTACATTTTAACATCATATGTTCATTCATTAGTGCATACATTTTATACATTTTAAAGTCACTGATTAGCACATGATACAATCATTTTATATAATAAACATTTTCACTCACCCTTTTCTGCTGTTCGGCTCATGACCTGGCCTCTGGATGTCTTCACCCATTTTCGTTTCTTAGTGACACATTTCTACACTAAAATAGACCACTTCCAATTTGTGGTCTTTACATGTACACACGTATATATCTTGACACATCATTTCTATGCTTTTTCTTAACACTTATTAAAATACAAAAATTCACTTGAAATATTATTTACACTTGCACACGAACCCAAATCTGAGCGTGAGAATATCATCACGGTCCTGGTGATCCTGAGATAGACTTCCTATCCTGCATTGGACGTGTGATTGCTCCTATCGATCTCCTACTTCTAGGTAAGTCTCACTTTCTTCTATTCTTCCTAAGATAATGTCTATATCTATTGTTTCAATGTCTTTCTTATAGAGCTTCTCACTTGTTAACTGAATGTTATTTGTTTATTTACAGTCGCTCTATGCTCTCGATTCTATGGTTGCCTCTACTGCAATCTATCTTGGATTTCCCTGAAGACCGTATCTTCTGTCTTTAACACTCTATGATTTGTGTTCTTTAAATGTTCCGTTTTGTTCGAACCTATGTCGTCTGACGTTCAACTCGTTAACCTTTTACTATTATAACTTGTTTTGAAGGTCCACTCTGGGACCTCTAGTTATATTGTCTCTGTTCTGCACGGTTTAGCTTTTTATCGCTCACAACTATTTGGGTGTGGTCTCGAACCTACACGTTTTGGATACGAGTCCTTCCAATATTTCAATGTCTCTTTACTTCCGCACTTTTGCATCCTTTAAAGTATTTAACGTGCTTTTCGTATTGTAGCCTAACGCATTTTAACGCGGCTTGGTATCGAACCAGTGTGACTTTACACAACTTCACTCGAACTTAATAATTTGTCTATGGCGACTTGTTTTATACTATGCCTCTTCCGAGGTTCGAATTCTAACGTCTTTGAATGTTACTTCCTCCAATGAGGTTGTGATGATATTGCTTACTAGCGTAACCTCTTCTAAAGTTCGGATCTAAACTGATCGTTTTGATGAACTTCTGTATAATGTCCCACCTCCACCGAGGCTTGACTCTGACTGATCAACTTCGTGTAGCGTACCTCATCTGCCGAGGTTTTTCGATCAACTGATGGACTTCATGCTTTGGATTGAGCTTAAGGCCCTATTTATTCGTTTTGGGGCAGAAATTAGTCCCTGACGAACCCGGGAGTTCAACTTCTGTCTCCTGGCTCTAACCTAGTCTATATTTAATTTCCAAGTGTAATTAGTAATGAATTTACAATTTACTACTGGCGGAACGAAATTTGTTCACAGGTTGATTTTTAATTAATTAAATTAGTTCTTATTCCCTATGCGGGGCCGGCCTTGTTTCTCCTGCCTCCGCGGGTATCATTCCGCTCTGCATTCCGATGACGTATTGTGCCCGTTTGGACTTAAGTCCGGACGACCACATATGCATTTCACCAAAAATCAGTCAGCACGAGAATCAAAATATCCCGGGGCGCCAGATGGGTTAAAGTCGAATGCAAAGACCAAACAAAAAAATGCTTAACTGATTTTCGGCTCGACGCAACAATAAGGATAGAAGGAGATTGATGAAAACGGTGATTGAATACCATAAAATTATCTCATTTTATTAAACTTTAAAATGACATGAAGAAAATATGCCCAAAATGGCATAAAAGATGACTGGAAAAGAATAAATTATTTACACAATAAACAATATCGCCAACACATGAACACTAACAAAGTTGAAACGAGAGGTCAGAATATCAGTCCTGTTGACTTCGTTCAACATAATTATGTACAGGGCTAGGGTTTTATCAGCGGAAAGTCAATCGTCCATACTGATCCCTAAATTATTTAGCATTCACACGTTGAAGATCAATAAGAAAATATATCACTGGTTGGAAAATCACTTTCACTGTTCATTTCTCAGAATTATTATCGTAGCATTTTGACTAACACTTCTTAGGCAATAGTAATATTAGGATTTGTCAAATACAAAGTTGTTCATAATAAGTGAAATACACTATGATTTACATGGACCTTGAGCATTTTTGTGGATTCAAAAAAAAAAATCTATTGAAACATAGATCTCAATCCAAAGTCTGTCAAAATAATTTTGACTTAATCAAAAATATGATTATCCCAAATATAACTTCCATTCCATATGGATTCAGTCAACAAATTAATTAATTATTCCTTGAAAACATTAATTAGGAAATTTGAAATATCATTTGACATGTTTTATAATGAAACAAATTATTATTATTATCATCAAAGTGATTTTGAAAAAATGTCAAATATGTTCAGCTTCAACTTATTAAAGAAAATGTATATTTATTTTTATAGGATCTGAAAATCCTTTCAATTTGTAGTGGTTGTTAATAAGTAACAATTTCAAACAACAGCATTGGCCCATATGATTGACACGTGATAAAAATCACAGAATTATAAATCAGCATTTAGACAACGGTAAAGCTTTCCTGAATGAAAGGAACTAGTTGAATAATAATTTTCCGGGTAAGCCATTACTAGGAATATTTTCAAACACGTGGATCAACAGTAATTTAATAATGATGGTTCACAAAATAACCTGTGGTTATATTACGACGAAAGTGTGGCAAAAACGACTCTCCTACTACATCAAAAACATCCAACCTGCAATTTGATTGGTGCTCCATTTTACACAACCTCATTCCTGCGACTTAAATTGCGCACTCAGAATGGCATATATTTATCTGCACACACACACACAATGACATCTTCCCAAACTATACAAAATAATCAAGCCTTTGCTTGTTATGACAAATGGAAGATTCAAAAATCAGTAAACCTCACCAATGAGTTTACGACAATATCCAATATCATTGCACCAACAGAAATTCCACACAGTGTTAATATTAACAAACGTTGTGAAAGATGCTGCGTCAGAATGATTTTATTTTATATAAACTCTAGCAAAAACCCTGCTTTATACATGCTTAGCTTCCCATTTCACTTCTTTCCGTGTCTTTTATCAAAGCTTTAAATATGAAATGCAAACGTGAAACAATTTCACTGAATTTAACTGTTCATTATAAGTGGGCATGTGTTAACCACTAACCTTCGGAATTAACAAATATCCGATTTAGAGTATGACTTCAAATGTAACTGTATTAATCATACAATCAGAAAATGATTATTATAAACCACAAATGTTTATTATTATTATTATTATTCCAGAAGAATAGGAAAATAATAATTATTATTAAATCCCATTATTATGTTCAAAACTAGGTTGAAAGTTATCAAACTGTTCGTTGAATATCACTCTCGACTTCAAAATGATGGATAACTATCCATTCCTCAACTTAGATTAATTCTTAAATCTCAAATTATGACGGCTAATGACAGCAATAAGAAAAACAAGATGTTCAGTAAAGAACATATAGCCTACTTTCTCCTAAATGCATGGGTATTGTTATAACTCTTTGTTCTTTTCAAGGAGTATAATTGAATGTTGGTTGTAGTAGCTTGTTGAAATACAACGTGCTATACGGATATTAAACATGAATATGAGGTGCCCTCTGCTAGTGCTACCTCTGTAAAAAAATTCATTCAATTCGGTTTCACCGTGTTTGAATTGATCTGGGGAATGGATTTGCACACATACATGGCCGCTATTTGCAAACTATTGGGCTGATGACCTTGTAGTCAGTCATAAGATGCTTTCCACAAAAAGGCATGTTGTTGCAAAATCCGGTAGAGATCAAATTATTAGGATGGTCGAAATTGGATTTAAGCTTTTTACATTTGGGTGGCCGTCATTCCGTTTCCGTCAAGATGGCGGCGATATAAAACATGACACTGAAGTGCATTTTGCTAGTGCTACCTCTGTACCAAATTTTGTTCAATTCGGTTTCACCGTGTTTGAATTGATAGGGGGAATCGATTTGCACACATACTTGGCCACCATCTGCAAACTATTGGGCTGATGGTCTAGCAGTTTGGTCAGAATATGCTTCCCACATAAAGATTTGTTGTTGCAAAATTTGGTAGAGATTAGATTATTAGGTTGGTCGTAATTACATTTTAGCCTTTAACATTTGGGTGGCCGCGATTACGTTTCCGTCAAGATGGCGCTGATATAAAACATGACACTGAGGTGGCCTTTTCTAGTGCTACCTCTGTACCAAATTTTGTTCCATTCGGTTTCACCGTGTTCGATTTAATAGGGGGAATCGATTTTCACACAAAGATGGCCGCCATCCGCAAAATATTAGGCTAATGACCTATTAGTCTTGTCAAAGGATGCTCCCTCCATAATGGTATGTTGATGCAAAATTTGGTAGAGATCGGATGGTTAGGTTAATCTTAATTTGATTTAAGCTTTGAATATTTGTGTGGCCGCCATTACGTTTCCGTCAAGATGGCGGCGATATAAAACATGACACTGAGGTGCCCTTTGCTAGTGCTACCTCTGTACCAAATTTCATTCCATTCGGTTTCACCGTGTTCGAATTAATAGGGGTAATCGATTTTGACACAAAGATGGCCGCCATCCGCAAACTATTAGGCTAATGACCTATTAGATTTGTATAAGGATGCTTCCTCCATAAAGGTATGTTGTTGCAAAATTTGGTAGAGATCGGATGGTTAGGTTAGTCGTAATTTGATTTAAGCTTTGAACATTTGTGTGGCCGCCATTACGTTTCCGTCAAGATGGCGGCGATATAAAACATGACACTGAGGTGCCCTTTGCTAGTGCTACCTCTGTACCAAATTTCATTCCATTCGGTTTCACCGTGTTCGAATTAATAGGGTTAATCGATTTTGACACAAAAATGGCCGCCATCCGCAAACTATTAGGCTAATGACCTATTAGATTTGTCAAAGGATGCTTCCTCCATAAAGGTATGTTCTTGCAAAATTTGGTAGAGATCGGATGATTAGGTTAGTCGTAATTTGATTTAAGCTTTGAACATTTGTGTGGCCGCCATTACGTTTCCGTCAAGATGGCGGCGATATAAAACATGACACTGAGGTGTCCTTTGCTAGTGCTACCTTTGTACCAAATTTTGTTCAATTTGCGCTCACCATGTTCGAATTGATAGGGGGGGACAGACATTCAGAGTCCACACACTCACACACACACACAGACTCACACACATACACACACACAGACAGACACACTTTTTTCGCCCTGTAGTGATCTCATAAGTCTACTTTCATTTTTTGCAAAAATCGAAAGTAGGCTAAAAATATCGAACTAAAATAAATGCTCGTTCTGCTCGTCCATAAATATCGAATCGTATAAATCTGAGTAAAATATCAACTCAGGTCCTAGCTCAGGTTTCGAAAGAAAATATTTGCTAAAGCAAATAAACATATCAATGACTATAGAGAGTAGAAATTTGGACTGAACCAGACTACTCAATCTTCTTGTTGTCTGTCCCATTAGGACGCGTACTTATATTCTCGTATCAGCTTCCATGTGATACCCACAAGCTGTTTACGTAGACATAGTGGCGATTATAATGTCTTAAAGAAAAATGTTGGCAACTTCAAGAGCTGAAGTGTAGTTGACAGAGGTCTGATCTAAACGATCCATGATGAAATAATTACCAAGACCCACTGTGATACAATCAGTATTCCAATACTCTTACAATCTTTCCAGCACAATTACAAATTCTGTCGAGTTGGCTGGGCAAAGCTGCTCACTTTTCAGATCGCACAAGGCTAAACCTGTATTCCCATTCGGCTTTCGAATTGTAATATGCAAGACTGGTTTTGAAGTTACAGACTTATCTTGGCTGGTCCAACTATTGGATATAAATAATCCAGCTATCAGTGAATGTGGACTGAAGAAAAAGTTGTAGACATTGTCTACCATATGTCCAAATTTTAGCGCTAAAAATTACCAAGTGCCACAGATTTATTTCACTACTGTGAAATCGAAGAAAAGTTCTAACCTCACTCGAAATAGTTTAACACTTTCAGTAACCATGTACTGTCGAAAATTCTAAGTCCACAGCTTGTGCTGTAAATTGAAGTTTAAATGCAACCATGTGCTCGGCGATAATAACGATGTTCGAAGTTCGGTGATAGTCAAGCGGCGAGAGCGCTTACGTAGCGTAGCACGACCAAGTCAACGGAGTGCTTGTGATGAAGTGAACATACCTCTGCCTGGGAGGCTCGCCTTATATACCCATCCGCTTGCTGGCTCTAGGTCACTGCGGCGAAAACGCTGGAACTAAAACTCCTCATAACTCGGCTTCTGTTCAATCAATTTCTTTGAAACAAACTCTTCCTTCTTCTCTTGTTCTTGCCGGTACCTGATATATGTTTCATGTTTCCATCTCAACGGGAAATATTTAGTGACATATAGCCTCGACTAGGACGCTCTCCTCCTACGTCACTTACCCACTTCTTGGCTGTAAATTCCTTCGAAAAGCTTCTAAGATGGTTTGGAGCGCGCTATTCAAACATCCATATCCGAACTTAGAATCGTGGCCTGTTCCCTCAAATCTAGGCTCACGGCTTGTACCCTTCAGTCTAGGCAAATGGATTAGGGCACATCTACCCCACACATGGCAAAAAAAAAAAAAAAAATGGAAAGATTTTTTTTTCCACACATCAAGCTATCTGTTTCTTGAATGACAGATCTTCAAACTTGCAGAATTAAAAGTTCCCACGATGATACCAGTTCGTGTATTGGCTATTTTGTAACTACCGTTGTTGTTACACTCATGAATTCGGTAGGGTCCGGAGTATAAAGTCGCAAATTTGGAAAAGATGTGGTTTTGGTTACTGATCGTCTCACCAAAACAAGGGTTCCTACACGCAAGGGTCTGCGGAATCGTCTCCCTTTGATTCGGCGCTCTCTCTTTAAAGCTCTGCTTCTCAAACTCTCCAAAGCTAGAATTTCTCTCCTTTGACGACTGGGTTCAATCACAGGTGGAATTGAGATTATCCGATCCCAAAGTCTCGTTTGTTTGATTCCGTGGTCAAGCAACATGGATATCTGTCCAGTACTCCCATGGACTGTGGAATTTATGGATTCGGCTGCTAAAAGAATCACATCCATCCATTTCCAATGCTCGTTTGGACAATTCAATCGGCAAAATTTGGATATTTCAGCCATTACGCGTTCAGCAGGATTGCTCTCTGGATGTCTGAACATAGAAGTTGTTTGATGCCTAAATTATCCATGGCGATCCTGAATTCCAAAGATGTAAATTGGGATCCATGATCTGACAAAAGAATTCCGGTTTGCCTGCTTCGGAGATTACGTTATTCCTGATCCTGTTTGCACAATGTTTTGCATTCGCCTTCTGCATAGGATGCAACATAGTGTACTTGGTGAAAACATCAATTGTCACAAGAATGTTCCGATTTCCTTTCTTCGATTTTGGAATTCGACCATACATATCGGTAGCAAAAATTTCACAAGGCTTTGTAGGAATAATAGGCCTCGGGGTTTCCCTTAACAATTTTGAATTATGCTTACTTCTCTGGCATAAGTCGCATTCACGTATGGTGTTTGTAACAGACTTTGTCATCAGTTCCCACGAAAATCTCTCTTGAATCACTTTAATGGTTTTGTCCACTCCAGCGTGACCTGACATGCGATGTGCCATCCAGATGATGGGGACTTGCATGCGTGGAGGTACAACAACTCTCAACTTGGTATGGTCTGGATCCACAAACTCATAAATCAGGCCATCCTATACCAAAAAATCCCTGGAAATTCTTTCCGTTGTAACAAAATCAGCATCTGCTGGATCCATGTCACCATGAAGAAAACGATAAATGTTCCTAAGTGGTCTATTTTTCCTCTGAGATAATGGCAAATGTCTGAGCTTCCTCAAAGTTTCTTCATCTTCCAAAGTTAAAGTCACTTGCAAAGCTTTCGGTGTACATTCCTCTGCTCTGCTCAGTAAATCTGCTCCTATATTCAACTTCCCTGGAGTGTGTTCAATGACTAAGTGGAATTGCTGTATGAAGAGCGACCATCTCGTTATCCTTTCACTTGCAAAGTTTGTTCTCAGAATAAACTCTAGAGTATGGTGATCGGTTCTAACAATAACCGAATGTCCTATCAAAATCTTCTTCCATGTTTCCAAAGCAAATATGACTGCGAGTGCTTCTAGCTCGGTAGTATAATAGTTCCTCTCTGATGGACGGAGTTTCCTACTTATAAAAGCCAGATAATATCTTCTATGATTGTCGTCTTCTTGAAAAAGAATCGCTCCAATCCCTACGGTGGACGCATCAGATTCTATAATACAATTCTTCGTGAAATCAGGATACTCTAACTTGATTCTATTTACCAATAGACTCTTGGCATCTTGAAACGACTGCTCACAATCTTCATTCCATTTCCATTTATTATCCTTTTTCAACAATTCCTGGAGAGGTGCGACTGTCTAAGTGTACTTAGGACAATGCCCTGCGAAGAATTGTCATGTGCCTAGAAAACTGCGAACATGCTTCACTCTAGTAGGTCTGGGAAAATTCTCAATAGCTTGGATTTTCGTCTCATTTGGGCGGTAGCCCTCACCATCCAATATGTGTCCCAGAAATTTGATCTCTTTCTGAAATAACTGACACTTTCGAAGGTTGACCTTAAAATTTTCCTTCCTCAAATCTTCGAACAACATTCGGAGATGTAATAAATGTTCTTCTTTGCTCTCAGATGCAATGAGAATATCATCTATATATCGGACTGATATTTCCTTTACTGCTGGACTCAAATTCTATTCAAGAGCTCTGATCAAAACAGATCCAGACGTTTTGATTCCAAATGGTAGACGTCGAAAAACATAGGTTTGATGGTCAAACATAAACCCTGTAAATTTTTTTGAGTCTTCACTAAGCCTAATATGATGGTTGGACGAAGTGAGATCAATATTTGAGAACCAACTCTTGCCTTGGAATTTCCGGAGTAATTCCCTAATAATAGGTAGTCTGTCGTATTCAGGTAATAATCTCAAATTCAAATTCCGCGCATCTAAACATAGCCACAAACTGCCATCTGGATTGGACACCACTGTCAAAGGATTCACATAAGAAGTTGTGAATTTTTCAATAACATTGTTATTTTCCATGTCTTTGATCAGAACCTTCACCTTGTCTCGATGCTTCTCGGCTACTGGATACAATTTTGCATGGTAGGGTGCGTCATCAGTGACTCGAATCTGGTATTCGAAATCCTTAATTTCCCCAGGTCGAATATCAAATATATCCTTGAACTCGTCAAGAACATTTTCTAACTCTGGCAATCTCTCTGACTTGCTATCTTCTGAGGACTCGCGAAATATCAAGGACCATTGGGCATCTCCCTCGATGTTTTCTTCTTCTTCGTTTCCCTCGAAGTTTATTTCCTCGGCATTTTGAAATCTTACCGTTTCGGCACTCATATCAATCACAGCTTTATATTTCTGGATGAAATCTGCCATAAGATCATGTCGAAAGCCATGTCCTTCATAATCACAAATACATGTCGAAAATCATGTCCTCCTATCCTGATGCATAAGTATAGCTGAGTTTTACACAGGGATGTCTTATTGGGAATGATTCCTTGTATCTTGATTCCGGACACAGGAATTTCTTCAAGATTCTCAGTAAGTTTTCATAAGGCATACAATTTCTCACTTATCAAGCATAACATCGCCCCAGTGTCAATCAGTGTATCGACAGGCTTGCCGAATACTTCACATACAATAATTGGCAATTTGATTCTTGTTCCTATCTCCTGGCGTTCGTCATTACTTTGTATTAAATCCTCGTCCTCTACCTGCCATTTGGTAATTCTATAAGTGAAAGTCTTAGTGAAGCCGTTTGCTACTGCACATTTGGAGTTTTTTCATCTTTACCCTTATTTTGTGAAGTCCCTGAAGTACCGGGTTCACTCTGCTTCAATTGTTCTAGGTATTGTTTGTTTTCCTGGTGTCGTTCTTCCAAGTTCTTCCTCGCCTCCTGCTTGAACTCTTCGTTGGATTCTCTTGGGTTTTCATTCCTTGGGTAATATCCATTACTTCTCCCAAGGTATCTTTTCTCTCGTTATCGCCCTTGATTTCCTCTTCCCCAATGATTTCGGTAGTTGTTTCCAGGTCTTGCATAAGGTCTATTTTCGTATGACCTAGAATTGCTCTGGTTCCATCTTTCTTGTCCTGGTTCATCCCTCGGCGTTTTCTCTTCTCTTCCGTTAAAGGTGTCTGAGAATATCGGTCGGCCATCACCGTCTTAACTTCTCTGGTCTATGGTGATTTCCTACTCTATTTATATCCTCAATGTCTTTATCTCTACTTGTAGCTGTAGTTTTACTCTGAGGTTCTACAATGCCCTTCGCTTGTTTTTGGTAATTCAAAAATTTGTCATTAAGGGCTTTTATGGTTTCCTTAAGTTCGGCATTCTCTTCACCTACTAATCTCTTTATCTCCTCGCTATCATCCTTGCTATGAAAATAATCACCCTGACTTTTCTATTTAACTTGATTCTTGATGTCCTCGATCTCCTTCTGATTTTCTTCAGACTTCTTTTTGATCTCTTCGGTATCTCTTTTGATTCCTTCTGTTTCCTTACAATTCTCCTTCAAGTTATTGGAATATTTGGTTCATCATCTTTTCATGATTTTTCAATGAACTTGTCATATCCACGATGTCTTTTTGAGCTATCTGGGGGGGGGGGGGGGGTGGCTCAGCGGTCTAGCTGTATGCCGCTCACCAAGGCGGTCCGGGTTCGATTCCCGATCAATGCATGTGAGATTTTCGAAGTGAAATGCCATGTCCTGTGGTTCGGATTCCACGTAAAATGGAGGTCCCGTGGCTTATAATCACAAGATTCACGGTCACGTAAAACTACAATCTTCCTTTTGAGCTATCTGGATATCTTTCGTAATGACCTGGACATGTGACGTCAAAGTTTCCCTAATCTCTTTGATTCCGTCTTAAGTGCGTCTTTGACCTCCTGGATAACTGTTGTCTTGATCTCAGTTGTCAACTCCTCGACTACAACAATAAGGATAGAAGGAGATTCATGAAACGGTGATTGAATACCATAAAATTATCTCAATTTATTAAAACTTTAAAATGACATGAAGAAAATATGCCCAAAATGGCATAAAAGATGACTGGAAAATAATAAATTATTTTCACAATAAACAATATCGCCAACACATGAACACTAACAAAGTTGAAACGAGAGGTCAGAATATCAGTCCTGTTGACTTCGTTCAACATAATTATGACTTTTATCAGCGCAAAGTCAATCGTCCATACTGATCCCTAAATTATTTAGCATTCACACGTTGAAGATCAATAAGAAAATATATCACTGGTTGGAAAATCACTTTCACTGTTCATTTCTCAGAATTATTATCGTAGCATTTCGACTAACACTTCTTAGGCAATAGTAATATTAGGATTTGTCAAATACAAAGTTGTTCATAATAAGTGAAATACACAATGTTTTACATGGACTTTGAGCATTTTTGTGGATTAAAAAAAAAAATCTATTGAAACATACATCTCAATCCAAAGTCTGTCAAAATAATTTTGAATTAATCAAAAATATGATTATCCCAAATATAACTTCCATTCCATATGGATTCAGTCAACAAATTAATTAATTATTCCTTGAAAACATTAATTAGGAAATTTCAAATAGCATTTAACATGTTTTATAATGAAACAAATTCTTCTTTCTTCGTTTTGCCCACTTAGGGAGCGCGCTTGAACTTGTTGACTCGGGTTGATGGAGCTTTCCTCTTCTTCTCCTCCTAAAATCTCCTCATGAACTCGCTATGCCCCTTCTTACGTTCCTCCGTCCATTTTCTTCCAGTGGTCTTTTTAGCTTTTTCTGTGAAAGTGTGATTTGTAACTCGGGTTCCAAAAGTCTTGCGATGCATGATGCTATCTTCTGTAATGTTTATTTCCTTTAAGTCCTTTTTGATTTCTTCTAACCAACTGATTTTGACCTTCTTTGAATTAATTATATCAAGCAGTTTTTTTTTGCATATCTGGTGTTGTCCATTCTGCAGATGTGACCATAAAATTCCAATCGTCTCTTACGCACGGTATCAGTGAACTTATTGATTGCTGTGTCCAAGTCTGTGGTTTTCCTTTTAATCCATATACCATTAACATAAACGGGGCCAGATATTTTCCTGAGAATTTTACGTTCCTGGATTTCGATTTCACCAATTTGCGAGTGGCCTCCTAGAGATATAGTTTCGGAGGCGTACAATGCTTCCGGAAGAACAACTGTCTGGTAGTGCCGTAGATTTGCATTTCGTGACATCACTCTTTTATTCTAGTGATTCCATGTTATTCGGTATGCATTCTGAAGTTTGGTAGCTCTTTCTAAATTAGCTTTCCTGTCCAATCCAGGCGGTACAATAATTTCTCCTAAATATTTGAAGGAAGGTACGTGTCTAATTATTCCATAGTTGGTCTGTAGTGGAGATCTCGGGTTATTCTGGTCTCCATTTACTATGAAATGCGTCTTCTCATACGATATTTGGAGTCCTGCCTTTGATGCTAACTCATGTAACTTCTCTATGGCATACTTGGTTTCTTCACTAGTCTTGGTAAAGTTAGCTAGATCATCAGCAAAAGCTAGGCATTTTACTTTTATTTTCTGTTCCAGAGTACCAATGCTTATGCCTTTGATGTTGTTTTCCCACACCCTGATGACTTTGTCTAACACTAAGTTAAAAAGCAGTAGGGGAGGCCGTCACCTTGTCGAACTCCGGTATGTACTTCGAAAGGCTCTGATAGTTCACCTAGAAACTTCACATGAGATGTTGTGTCTGTGAGAGTCTGGCGGATTAAGTCCCTGGTTTTCCTGTCAACTCTGAGCTCTTCTAGGGTGTTCAGAACAGTTTGTCTGTCAATAGAATCATACGCCTTCTTAAAATCCACGAAGGTGACAAATGTGTTGGTACTGCGGCGTATCCTTAATATCGTCTTTAGGCTCCAAATCTGCTCCGAATACGATCTACCTTTCCTAAAGCCTGCCTGGTATTCACCAATCAAATGATCAGTTTGTTGTTCTACTCTGTTTAAGAGTTCTTTAGATAATACCTTGTATATAATTGGTAAAAGTGATATACCTCTGTAGTTGTTGGGGTCCGCTCGGTCGCCCCTTTTATGCAACGGATGGATAATGGCATTCTTCCAGTCCTTCGGAATTATTTCGCTCTCCCATATTTCTGTTAGGAGTGTATGAATTCTCCTTATGAGGTCATCTCCTCCTATTTTCAACATCTCAGCAGTTATTCCATCGTTCCCAGGGGCTTTGTTATTTTTGAGCGATTTGATTATCTCTTTTATTTCTTGAGTTGTTGGGGGAAGTGGGTCTGGGTTAGGTACAGGTTTTTCAAACTGCAGTCTTTCCACTGGAGGATCACAGTTCAGTAGAGTTTGGAAATAATCAGCCAGTATCTTGCAGTTTTCCTTACTGTTTGTTTCTAGTCGTCCATTTCGTCGACGGAAACTTAATATTGGTGGTTTGTATCCTGACAAGTCCTCACGGAATGTCTTGTAAAAATTTAGAGTGTTGTTTTTCTGGAAATCCTGTTCTAACCCTTCAAGTCTGATTTTCTTGTAGGCACGTTTTTAGCGCCGGATTGTTTTAGAGGTCAGTTTTTGAGTTTTTAGGAAGTTCTCCCATCTTTCCACTGTTCGATGTCCATTCCACTGATGCCATGCTTTGACTCGGTCATTGACGGATTCATCGCACGTTGTGTTCCACCATCTCTGCTTTCTTTTCCTAGGTGGTTGTCCTAATTTCATGGGTGATGACTGTAATGTTTTGCGAAGGTCTGGCCACTCCCTAGGATTTTCTTCCTGTAAATCTCGTACGAAAACCTCGGCGTTCTTCCTCAAGCAGTCCGGATCAACTCTTGGAAACCGGTTGCCTTTAGGTTTGGATCTGTTTGGTTGAAACCGAACATTGATTTGCGTGAGGTAGTGACCCGAATCTACCACTCCCTTCCGTACCTTAACATTCTGAATCTCCAGCATATTCTTTGCGGAAATAGCCACATGATCTATCTGAAATTCCCCTAATAACGGGTTAGGTGATCTCCAGGTTTTCTTTTTGTGTAATGGTCTCATAAAGTGCGTGGACATGAGTCTTAGCATGAATAATGTACAAAAGTTTATTAGACGCTCTCCATTCTTATTAGTCCGCCGATGTGTGGGATGGAGTCCTACTATTGATCTGTATATCTTCTCTCTGCCAACCTGTGCATTGAAATCCCCTAATAAGATTTTCACGTGATGTTTGGGGATTTCACTTGTAGTTTCCTCTAGTAATTCCCAAAAGTCTTCTACATTCTGTGGATGTCTCTTATTGTCTATGTTAGTGGGAGCATGGGCATTTATCAAGGCATATGCCTTGTTGCTTGATTTTACTGTAAGCACTGAAATTATTTTGCATGGTGATGTGAAGTCGATAACTGAATCTAAGATAGTTTTCCTCACTGCAAAAGCAGTCCCAAACATTAATAAATTGCCTGTGATATTAATGGCTGGTTTACCCTTAAATATCCTGAAGTTTTCAGAGTCGAATTGGTTCTCATCTTGGAATCGTGTTTCCTGAATTGCTAGGATTTGAATATAAAATTTGTCCAGGACGTCAGTCAGTTGTTAGAGCTTTCCTGTTTTCAACAGGGTATTGATGTTAATAGTACCCAAGAAGTTCTTTTTCTTGGGGCGAAGAGATTTTGAGAAGCTCCGATCCTTCTCTGAAGCATGATTTCGTTCCCGATCCCCCAGAATCCGATGATCGGGAAAGACCGGACGTGTGTCCGGGGCCTGGGGTAGTTGCGTTAGTAGTGTGTGTTCCATCATGCCTTATTTACAAGTTGAATATACAACTAGTGGTGATCTTAAGATAAGATCACGAAATTACTACTCGATAGTTGAGATCGAGAGGTGCCTCTAGGTGTTCTCTGGCTTAAGTGTGTTTGGTCCGCGAGAGCTATTTTATTTCGCTCAAGTCCGCCGGCAAGCCGGTGAGGACTCCCCTATCCGCCACCTGGGACGCGCCACGTCGGAGTATCACCTCTCCGCCTGCTACGACAGCATAGTATGTTCGTGGTAATGAAACAAATTATTATTATTATCATCAAAGTGATTTTGAAAAAAATGTCAAATATGTTCAGCATCAACTTATTAAAGAAAATGTATATTTATTTTTATAGGATCTGAAAATCCTTTCAATTTGTAGTGGTTGTTAATAAGTAACAATTTCAAACAACAGCATTGGCCCATATGATTGACACGTGATAAAAATCACAGAATTATAAATCAGCATTAAGACAACGGTAAAGCTTTCCTGAATGAAAGGAACTAGTTGAATAATAATTTTCCGGGTAAGCCATTACTAGAAATATTTTCAAACACGTGGATCAACAGTAATTTAATAATGATGGTTCACAAAATAACCTGTGGTTATATTACGACGAAAGTGTGGCAAAAACGACTCCCCTACTACATCAAAAACATCCAACCTGCAATTTGATTGGTGCTCCATTTTACACAACCTCATTCCTGCGACTTAAATTGCGCACTCAGAATGGCATATATTTATCTGCACACACACACACAATGACATCTTCCCAAATTATACAAAATAATCAAGCCTTTGATTGTTATGACAAATGGAAGATTCAAAAATCAGTAAACCTCACCAATGAGTTTACGACAATATCCAATATAATTTCACCAACAGAAATTCCACACAGTGTTAATATTAGCAAACGTTGTGAAAGACGCTGCGTCAGAATGATTTTATTTTATATAAACTCTAGCAAAAACCCTGCTTTATACATGCTTAGCTTCCCATTTCACTTCTTTCCGTGTCTTTTATCAAAGCTTTAAATATGAAATGCAAACGTGAAACAATTTCACTGAATTTAACTGTTCATTATAAGTGGGCATATGTTAACCACTAACCTTCGGAATTAACACATATGCGATTTAGAGTATGACTTCAAATGTCAACTGTATTAATCATACAATCAGAAAATGATTATTATAAACCGCAAATGTTTATTATTATTATTCCAGAAGAATATGAAAATAATAATAATTATTAAATCCCATTATTATGTTCAAAACTAGGTTTAAAGTTATCAAACTGTTCGGGGAATATCACCCTCGACTTCAAAATGATGGATAACTATCCATTCTTCAACTTAGATTAATTCTTAAATCTCAAATTATGACGTCTAATGACAGCAATAAGAAAAGAAAAACATCGAACTAAAATAAATGCTCGTTCTGCTCGTCCATAAATATCGAATTGTATAAATCTGAGTAAAATATCAACTCAGGTCCTAGCTCAGGTTTCGAAAGAAAATATTTGCAAAAGCAAATAAACATATCGATGACTATAGAGAAAAATATGTGTTGGCAAGACTGTAGAAAATACGAGAAAATCCAACTAACTACGCATAGAAATAAAGTAAATTGCACCTTACATTCTTGTATGTCTTGATGGTAGAAATCTACACTGAACCAGACTACTCAGTCTTCCTGTTGTCTGTCCCATTAGGACGCGTACTTGTATTCTCGTATCAGCTTCCATGTTATGCCCACAGGCTGTTTACGCAGACATAGTGGCGATTATAATGTCTTGCAGAAAAATGTTGGCAACTTCAAGAGCTGAAGTGTAGTTGACAGGGGTCTGATCTAAGCGATCCATGATGAAATAATTACCAAGACCCACTCTGATACAATCAGTATTCCAATACTCTTACAATCTTTTCAGCACAATTACAAATTCTGTTGAGTTGGCTGGGCAAAGCTTCTCACTTTTCAGATTGCACAAGGCTAAACCTGTATTCCCATTCGACTTTCGAATTGTAATATGCAAGACAGGTTTTGAAGTTACTGACTTATCTTGGCAGGTCCAACTATTGTATATAAATAATCCAGCTATCAGTGAATGTGGACTGAAGAAAAAGTTGTATACATAGTCTACCATATGTCCAAGTTGTAGCGGTAAAAATTACCAAGTGCCACAGATTTATTTCACTTCTGTGAAATCGAAGAAAAGTTCTAAACTCACTCGAAATAGTTTAACACTTTCAGTAACCATGTACTGTCGAAAATTCTAAGTCCACAGCTTGTGCTGTAAGTTGAAGTTTAAATGCAACCATGTGCTCGGCGATAATAACGATGTTCGAAGTTCGGTGATAGTCAAGCGGCTAGAGCGCTTACGTAGCGTAGCACGACCAAGTCAACGGAGTGCTTGTGATGAAGTGAACATACCTCTGCCTGGGAGGCTCGCCTTATATACCCATCCGCTTGCTGGCTCGAGGTCACTGCGGCGAAAACGCTGGAATTAAAACACCTCATAACTCGGCTTTTGTTCAATCAATTTCTTTGAAACAAAGCTCATTCTTCTTCTCTTGTTCTTGCCAGTAATCTGATATTGGTTTCATGTTTCCATCTCAACGGGAAATATTTAGTGACATATAGCCTCGACTATGACGTTCTCCTCCTACGTCACTTACCCACTTTTTGGCTGTAAATTTCTTCCAAATGCTTCTAAGAAGGTTTGGAGCGCGCTATTCAAACATCCATATCCGAACTTAGAATCGTGGCCTGTTCCCTCAAATCTAGGCTCACGGCTTGCACCCTTCCATCCAGGCAACTGGATTTGGGCGCAGTATTGCTTAGCTTGCATTTTCTGAAGTGCCTTCTTTCAAGTTTACCAACCTTCCGATTTATGCTGTCCCTAATTCTGTTTCAACTTTAGATTTAAATAACGTGGAAAGTTAATTTTGTTAAGTTTAACATGTTTGAATTCTCGCTGGCTCATCGTTTTCTGGGGCCTCTCTTCAAGTAGGCTCTTGAGAAAATAGTTTTCTCATAAACGTCATACTTGAAAAGTGATATTTTCTCCCTGAACTGCTTACTTGCTGGAATGTCGAGTGTTAGTTATTGCCCTTCAACTCTACATTTTCTGGCTCTTTTAATGGCTTCTATAACGACCCTTTTTACTTAAGCTGTCAGACTTAATATCTCTTTATTAGTTGAAATAAACCACCTGCATGTCCTGCGGTGTTTCTGTAGTTCATTCCCCAGCGAAATCTCCCCCTAACTTCTTACAGTCTTCATAAAACTCCATCATATTCTCCTATCAATGGTCCAGAGTTCGTTTGTGCCAATATCCAAATTGGCACAATTTTCTCCTTCAATGATAAATAAATGGTCGAAAACTTAAGAAGAATTATTTATCCAAAGTGTTTCCTTTCATTCTTGCATGCTTCATGTTAACTTCACTTAATTCATCGCAAGGGTTTGATCTATCGTTGCCCGTTTCAAATATTCTGTCAGTTTTCAGTTTTCATATTAATTTCACCTCATTTTCCTCTAAGAACATCACTTTATCATATGGGTTAGGCTTGCTCCTACCCGTTTTCACTCCAAATGCATTATCTCTTCCCAATTTCTGAGTTTCTCATTTTCCTCTCTTATTTCATCATGTTCTTCCCCAATTTGTCTAGCTAATTCCTTTAATTCATCGTAGCATTTCTTTAGGCTACATTCACAATCTAATTCTTCCCATTTCTTCTCTTTCTCCCCTTCAATTTCCTCTTCATTTTCCGCCTGGGCTACTAGGGTTTGAATATGTTGTTCATATTTTTCTGGAGGATGGTAAAGTTTCAAATTCGCGGCGTTCATGGTCATCTTGTGATCTGTTACTAGATGCTGAACTTTATACGCATTATTCTTGAGATATTTGATTATTCTATACGGTCCATGGCAATTTTTTCGGAATTTCTTATAGACGTGATTCTCTGGATCTGAAATCGCTGGTCTTTTTACAAGCACTAGTTCCCCTTCTACTAGTAGTCTATGATATCGTTTATGACGATTTCTCTTTTGCCTTTTTTTCCAGCCTGAGCTTTCAAATGCTCATACGTCCTTCTAATTCTCAACTCTCTTCCTATTTTGGCATCAGTAAATGTGGGTAATATCTGATCCCATGGCCTTTCTGGTTGCTTATCTAAATGTAACTAAACAGGTATCTCTCCTGTTGCTTCGTGAACGGTGTTGTTTATGCAAAATTCGATAGTGTGCAAAATGTCAATCCACTTCCAATTTTCTTCGGAACAGTAGATTTTGCAATATTTTTGCACTTCTCTCATAACCCTTTCAACGGGATTTGCCTCAGGATGCCTAATGCTGGATAAAATTTGTTTGATTCCTAAATTTTCCAATTCTCTTCGGAATTTGATACATGTGAAGCAACTTCCATGATCAGAAACTAACTTCTCTGGCTTTCCTAGGACTGGAATTAATCTTTCTTTCAATCTCTTCATGACTTGTTTGGTTGATGTCTTTTGGACAGGACATAAGACTACCATTTTGGTAAACACATCCATTAATACCATTATGAGTTTATTACCCCTCCTAACTTTGGGCAATGGTCCAAAGTTGTCTATTGATAAAATCTGACAAGGCCTTTCTGTTAATAGTGGTATAGGTTTTTGTCTCATTAGAAAATAATTCGGTTTGTTTCTTTGGCATGCATCAAAGGTTTTTATGGTATATCTTACCATATCTCTTAACCTGTGCCATATAAAACTTCTAGCAACATGCTGACTGTTTTGTCTACCCCCATATGTCCAAAGGTTCGGTGTAGTAACCATACTATCTTCCTTTGCATTTTTGCTGGAATGACAATCCTTAATTTAGTGTGATCACTATCTGCATATTTATGTAAAAGTCCATTGAAATAACTATAATCTGTTGCAATCTTCTCTGCTTCAATAAATGCGGGTGATGCTCTATCAAGCTTTCCCTCGAAGAAGTTTATCAACATCCTCATCCATGGGTCTTGATTTGTTTCTCTCCAACTCTTCTTAGTTCTTCAATAGTTCCTTGATCTTAATTATCGATTTGAATTGCAAGTGCCTCTTCTTCTGTTCCCAGATGTCGACTCAGAAAGTCCGGTACAATGTTTTCCTTTCCAGGGCAGTATTCTATCTCAACATCGTACTGCTGGATGTACAATGCCCAACGCATTAATCGTTGACTGGGCAAGTCAGTTTTCGTTAAGAAAGTCAACGCCTTGTGATCTGTTCTTAAGATGATTGGAAATCCGTAAACTATCTTGCGCCAGTATTGTAATGCATACAATATCGCGTGAAGTTCGATTTCCCTGACTGTGTAGTTTCGTTTATGAGGCTTTAATCTTCTAGATGCAAACGCGAGGTAATTTCTTTCGCTTGGTTTTTCCTTTGTTTCCTGATACAACATGGCTCCTATGCCTACTTGTGAAGCAACTGTTTGGATTATGAACTTTTCATTATAGTCGGGGTATCCTAATTTTACAAAGTTTAATAACATGTACTTGGCCATTGTGAATGCATTCTCGCATTCTTCTGTCCACTTCCTTTTTCCCCCTTTCTTGAGTAAATCTTGTAATGGTGAAACGGTTTTTGTGTAAGCAGGAAAATGACTGCTGAAAAACCCTATAAGTCCTAAAAATTGTCTAACATTTTTGACTTTCAATGATCTCGGAAAATTCTTAATAGACTCAAACTTGTATGGGTTAGGCTGAACTCCATGTTGGTCTATGACGTGACCTAAAATGTCACTTGGCTTCGGCAAAAATTCGATTTCTTAAGATTTATTTTAAAGTTTGCTTGTTCCAAATCTTTGAGTAATTTCCTCAAATTTTCAAAATGTTCCGGTATCGTTTCTGACGTCAATAAGATATCGTCCACATATTTGATAGTACAGGCTTTCACTTCCTCCGAATGATTCCTGTTTAAGGCCCTTATGACCGCTGATCCTGCTGTTTTAATTACCAAAAAGTAATCTTCTAAAGCACATTGTCTGCTGATCAAATTGGAATCCTGTCATTAAACTGGCCCTTTCTTCCAATTCCAGATGATGGTAAGAACTTGTGAGATCTATATTCGTGAATATCTTCTTTCCTATAAATTTCCTTAAAATTTCTTTAATTGGAGGTGCCGAGTCATTTTCTGGAATAATTCTTTGATTGAGATTTCTGGCATCTAAACATACTCGCACTGATCCATCTGGTTTGTTGACTACCACCAACGGACTAACATATGGTGTAGCGACTTTTTCAATCACTCCATCTTCCATCATTTTATCTGAAGCTTCCTTCGTTTGTTTATAATGCTATTCCGCAACTGGATATGGTTTCTGACGGAACGGTGTCCAATCATTCACCTGGAAGGCATATTTAAAATTTTTGATTCTTCCTAGTTTAGAACCAAATACGTTTCTTTGCTGTAAAACTATTTCTTTCAAAATTTCTTTATCTTCCAATGATATTTTGGTTTCTTTAAGTTTTTCTTCTAAGCATCCTTCATATTCTATTTCTGCTTCTTTTTCTAAATCTGCAGCAAGTGTACTTAATTCTTTCTCCAAGATTAATACTTCTTCTGTTACATTATGACACGTTTCTTCCTCCATGTGCCATATTTGTTCGCCTTCTGCATGTTCTATTGTTTGTGATGAAATATCTATTTCTGAACCATGACCTTCATTTCGAAATTTGATACAATATTGGGATAGATCTATAACAACCTTGTGTTCTCGGATAAAGTCTATACCCAGTATAATGTTATAAGGCAGTTTACTCACTAGTTAAAAGCTTTGGGATAACATTAGTTCTCCAATCTGTAATTCCAAGAATACTTGATATTTACAGGCCAAATTTTCTCCGGAATAATTCCTTTTATTTTCACCGCTGATATCGGAATCTTCAAAACTCGCCCTTTTCTTTCTAGTTCATTAACCAGAGCTTGGGTTACCAGACAAACTGTCGACTCTGTATCTAATAAACTTCTAACTAAAGTTCCTTCTATCCTGGTTAAGATGATTGGCAATTCTCTTTTTACAACGACCGGACCTTCTATGATCTCCTATATTAATTCTTCTGGTCTTGCAATCCAGTTTACAACTTGTACTGTATTCCATCCTCCGATCTCTTCTTTCCCTAGCCCATCAAATTTTGGCGTTTTTTAAAATCCTGCTCCCCTCTTCTATTGTGCTCCTGTAATTCTAGGCTTTGAGTTCCTTATGTATCATGAATGTCTGGGGATGTCTTCTCATTCATGGCATCTTTCCTCTGAACCTTAGGTTGCCTATCGTACTCTTCCCCTCTCCCATCATAGTATCGTTGTGTTATTACACGTTCTTCGATTTCAGCCTGGTAATCTATATTTTCATTTGGTGGCTGATTATTCCTTGGGTAGTTCTGTTTCCAGTTTCCAGCCTGATAAGATCTTCCACTGGGTGATCCTCTATTGTTTGATCACTTTTGATTCCATGATCTAGACGTGTTATTTCCCTGATAACCGTGACCTGGATTTTGGTATCTTCCTCCGTATCCTCTACTATTATTTCCTCTATAACTTCCTCTACCATTCCCTCGATATGGTGGATTCCATTCTCGGGTTCCATTTCTTGGATTGTTCTGTCCCATTCATCTAACTTCGGTACTATTTGCTTTGTCCATACTCGGTTCTTTAACGATCTAAGTATGTGCTCTCGTGACGTGGGCATGTTCCACGTTTCTATTGTTGCATCCGTAGGATGCACCCTCATCCCCTACTATCTACGACCCACACATCTATCCCCAAATAAACGCCTTCTGAATACATCATAAAAATCTACTACACATCAACAACCTCGACCCCAGCCAACACCTCACATCCTGAGGAATGTGCAATTATGCGCACTCAACACACGGGAGGCTATAAGACAGTAGAGTTGAGGTAACTCGGTGTCAGTCTTCCTTAGTGCTACCTAGTGCCAGACCACAGATAAACGCCGTTCCGACGACTGCCGAAGGGTAAGTGTCTAGCGACCGTAACTCCTCGCACAGACATCCACACTTCCACCCCCTAGAGCTTGGATTGTAATAAGCATCTGATTTATTAAGTGCTCTGCCAATTCTAGGAGTACTTCAAGTCAGAAGTACTCATTAAACTCAGACATATTAGAAGCAACTGGTCTTTTAGTTTATTTCTCTAGCTGTTAAGATCCTGCCCTTCATCCCTCGTCCCGGTAGGATCCAGGTAACACTTAGTTAATTGTTCCGCGGCTTCCGCATTCAGCCACTCGTCTACGTCACAGTGCTTGTCTCGCGTATAGCGCGAGCCGCCAGTCGCTCACGTTAGCAGTAATCATAGTAGCGGCTCAGCTGTTTAGAGCCTTCTGCACCAAACCGCCCTTAATCCCTCGAGCTACCCAACCAGACGACACAATTGGGAGTTCTCCTTTCGAGCTCCGTCCACGCTCTTGGACTGCTCAAGCGCCTACACTTCCTACACACGCACCTCCAGCATCTCCTCAGGTTCCCATTTCTCATCCCCCAAATATCACATTGTAGAGGGCACACACTCAGGTCTCCTACAATTTGGGAGGCGCGGGGTACCATGACGTTGTTTTAGGACAACGCCCCAGGGATTACATACAACGTAATTCCGCGGAAAAGATCCCAGACGGCGCAACATGGTAGCAGAGCGTGGTTCATTTTGTGCCGTCTGGCCTTTCGCAGAAGTTGTCGCAGTGGAAGAGTGTACCAACTACTAATATATAAAAATGAGGTGGTGTGTGTCTGTCTTTCTGTCTGTCTGTGTGTTACTCAATAACGCAAGAACCACTGGTCCGATTTAAATGAAATTTTGCATGGATGTAGGTGATTTACCATGTTTACATATAGGATTTAGTCAATTTACCCTCTAGGTTGGTGGATCCCACGGACTCAGCGGGGGAACTCACCACTACCGCCTCTATGGGCAGTGTCCTGGAGCTTGGAACATCTGGACAGAATGGATACAACTGGGGAGGTGTGATCAGCACTTCGCCCAGGCGGCCTCACCTGCAAAGCGAACAGGGGCCTCATGAGGAATGGGAACAGATGGAAGATTGGGATGGATAGGCTAGGAAGAGGGATGTAGGCGGCCGTGGCCTTACAGTAGGTACCATCCTGGCATTTGCCCGAAGACGAAGTGGTTTTCCGTGGTTTTCCACTTCGTCTTCGGGCAAATGCAGGGATGGTTCTTTCTTCAAGGCCATGGCCGCCTCCTTCCCTCTTCCTTGCCTATCCATCCTGGCCATCCATTCCCTTCCCTCATGAGGCCCCTGTTCGCTTTGAAGGTGAGGCCAACTGGGCGAGGTGCCAATCACACCTCACCAGTTGTATCCACTCCGATTAGATGTTCCCAGCTCTAGGACATTGCCCGTAGAGGCGGTAGTGGTGAGTTCCCTCGCTGAGTCCGTGGGTTCCTCCAACCTGGAGGGTAAACGACTAAGAGAGAGAGAGAGAGAGAGAGAGAGACATATAGGATACTTTTAATTTCGATATTTTGCACTATTAAAAAATGGCGACCATTTTAGTGACGTCACAACACCCTTTGGTTTCAAAATTTCATCTTTCCATATCAAATAAAAAGAGAACGCTAAGAAATAGCAAACTTTCGATGGAACATGCGAGCTTCAAAATTTAATTTCCTATCCGATATGTCCTTATCACTTTTCGTGTATCTCCAACGGTTAGCGAGTAAAACCTAAATTTGTGCAATAAAAAACGGTCAACACCGAGCGGTGCAGTATATTTCTACGTACATAAAAATGAAAGTTTGTATGTTTTTTTTCGCAATTTCTACGGAAATTTGAGTTATTTACGCGTTTCAGACTGTTTTATTATGGATGCGCTCGAAAATAATTTTTTGGTCGGTCTGTTTGTTTGTCTGTGGACAACTTTGTTCCCTTATAACTCGAGAACGGCTGGGTGTATCAACGTAAAATTTGGTACAGATATCCATCAGAGGCACGATACTAATCATTGATGTAACCCTTCTCCGTACCTCTCATAATAGAGGGCCTACCCCCTTAAAATACATGCTGAAATAGGAGTAGAAGGACGAGACAAAGATCATTTTGAGCCCCTCAATGTGAGAGACAAGGGCCCCGAAATCCACATTTTGAGATATTCCCAGAAAACTAATTTCATTTAATAAACTAATGAACGAATACAAGCCGGTAACCATGGCAACAGATTCTCAGAGGTCCATCTAGTGCTGTAAGACGCAATGCAATTCCATTAATTACATTGGTGTGAAAGTTTGCAAACGGCTAGAAGGTTATCACGGAACCAAATTAAGCTGTAAAATTCATCAATACGTATAATGTGCTTAAGGGGATCAAGGGGTACATTATAATTTTTTCACGCGATTTACACCTGCGGGTGTGGTACTTCAGGTCTATTATATTCCTATCCCTATATTATATTATTATTATTAGTATTATATTATGGCGTACAACGAGGAGACAAAGCCCCTCGGTGCCAGAAACAAAACTTGGGGGCCTCAAAAACTACATTATAAGGCTCTAAAACCAACAGTATCTGAAATATTCCCAGATAACTAATTTAATTTAATTTAACAAACTAATGAAGGAATGGAAATCGGTAACCATGACAACATTATCTCAAGCGGTGGCATCCAACTTTCCATCTATTTCTGTAAGAAGCAATATCACTCCATTTATACCTTGCCACGGTGGGTGAGTGGATAGCGTGTCGGCCTACTAACCCCAAGATTGCAGGTTCACTCCTGGCCGTGGTACAGGCCGGACGTTTGTTTTAGACGAGTGAAAAATCTTAATGGAAGCCTGGAGGCGAGTTACTACAGTACCTGTGTTGTTATCAGCTGCCCCAAGCGCTCCGATGATTGATAAAGCTGTTTCACACTATTGCTGAAGTATAGTCACTGGCAAATATAATGACGTTCTGTTCGTAACTACAGTACGTAACGTGTACTTCCGTGTCACACAATACTTCGACGTGGACTGTACTGTCTGCTCAAGTCTGGAATTCCATTACATCAGATCGGTGGTGACAAATGTGAAGTGATAGGGTGAGAGAGTGACTGTGTACAGGCTCACCCGCAGGCTTGAAGGTCAAGGGCAATCGTCTAAAACAAACGTCCGGCCTGTACGGGATTTTTGAAAGGCGGCAAAAATACGACTCGCATGTCATACGATGTTGGCATGTCAAAGAACCCATTTGAATTCAGTAGGCCATGTTCATAATGGCAAAATTAACCTCAGGAGTTTCCGCCAACACAACATTCCTCATTTCTCTACTAGAAAGCGCTATAGTGTTCAAGGAGCGTAGATATCTACCCTCCTTGACTTTCATAGTGATTCAAGGAACAACGAAATTTCGACATGCAAGCTACCCTCTGGGTGTCAAATTACGAAGCTTGCACCCGGCATCCGAGGCCATACGATATTATTATTAGGCTACTCCATTTATTACATTTCTGTGAAAGTTTGCAAATGGCTATAAAGTTATCACGGAACCAATGTAGACTGTATAATTCGTCAATGCAATTAAGGGGGTCAAGGGGTAACCTAGAATTTTTTCATGCAATTTCACGTGCGACATATAGTACAGAATGTCTATTATATCTACAAACAGAAACATTATTTTCAAAATTTCCTGAATTGAATCAGAATTTTTTGCGGCTTTTAGGAATTTGGGCCATTTGAGGCTAAAAATCTGAATTTTCTTGCACCACAAGCCTTTATAATTTATGAAAGAGGTCTTCCTGTGTATGGGGACCTAACTCAACGTAGAGGGTCATTTTTTATGTGAGGTGTATTGCGTTTCGTCTACAAGGCTTTCAAATCTATTTCACGTCAGGAAGTACACGTTAGGTGAATTTAGTTTGAGAGCAGATTTTAACTAATCTTTTTTTTTGTCGACATACGGGCTCATCGTAAGGATGATTTTGTTTGATACGTATGGTAGATATACCCATATTTGGATATCTGGGTGATATGTTGTAGACAATAGAATTGTCTGTCTGTCTTTCTGTGTATCTTGATGTACGCCTATAAATCGTCTTCGGATGCTTGGTGCATCGTAAAATTAGGTGTGGTAAACATGAGTCAATACACCAATCATTTATAAAACTCCTCACCGTACTTTTCATACAGTAGAAGGGTGGATATAGGGAAAAACTTCTCAAAATACATGCTAAAATAGGCGAAATATAAAAATTATCCTAGAAGGACGATCAAAGCATTTGTTGCGCTTCTCATTGTGAGACACAAAATTCGCGAGTCTATAAGGGGTCTCCGAAAACCACATTTTAAGGCCCTTAAATTAACAGTGTGTGTGATATTCCCAGAAAACTAACTTCGTTTTGATAAACTTATGAAGGAATGACAAGCCGCTGACCATTGCAACTGTAGCTCAATTGATAATGTCTGGTATTAATAGAAGGATAGATAGATAGATAGATAGATAGATAGATTTTTATTAATTCCATTTGATCAAATACATGCATTCAATACATTTTTGATATAGGACACGTCAGAATTTACATGCATAAAATAAAAGAACTAACAGGTATATATTACTAAGATTAGAACTATTTATAACTTATTATAATAGCAAATCTTAATAGATACAATCTTATTGCACAACTATTTACACCTCACTCTATTATCATAATATGAAAACTTAATTCTATAAATACAACAACATACAGCTAGGTATTAAAATTAAATTAAAAAAGTAAAATATAGTTATAGATTCCATCACTCCTATACGCTAAAATATTCAACTACTGAGTAAAAACAATGGCACTGCAGATAAGCTTTCAACATTCTATCAAAGGGTTTTGTTTTTGGGGCCAGTTTTATATACTGGGGTAGTTTATTGTATAATTTAACTCCAGTGTGAAAAGTTCCTTTTTGATATATGCTTGTGTGTGTGTGTGTGAAATATGAATGTTTTGATTTTGTCTTGTGTTATGCCTATGAACATCATTGTTTGTTTTAAGAAAAACATCTTTATTCATTAAATTCTTAAAAAAAAACATAATACTTTCAAAGATATATATGCAGGGCAGTGGGAGAATGTTTAAATCTTTAAACAGAGGTCTACATGATTCTCTAGAGTTTACATTTGCCATAATTCTAATCGCCCTCTTTTGTATCCTAAACGTGCTTAGTACATCTGGCGACATACCCCAAAATATGATCCCATATCTTAAGTAAGAATGGAAATAAGCAAAATAAATATTTCTTAATGTGTGCATGCTAGTGCAGGTTTTCAAAATACGTAACGCAAAGCACATCGAGTTCAGTTTAGTATTCAGATATTGTATATGTTTATTCCATTTCAAGTCTTGTTGTATCCATAGTCCTAAAAACTTTGTTTCTGATTTATTTTCTATTTGATGACCATTTAATGTTATATTGGGCATCGCAGGATTCCTATTCTGTATAGTGTGGAAATTTAGACATACTGTCTTTTTATAATTTATTATGAGGCGATTATCTTGTGACCATTTGGTTAACTCTCCTGTAACGGAGTCAGCAGACTGCTGTATGACCTGTTTAGTTTCACCTTTTATTACGAGTGTTGTATCGTCCGCAAACAAAATTTCCTTATGTGAATGAACGTTCTGTGTTATATCATTGATATATAGAAGAAAGAGTAGTGAGCCCAAAACCGATCCCTGGGGTACTCCAAATTCAATAATTCCCTCATTGGACAATGTTTCTTTAAGTAATTTGGTTCCATCATCCTTGTGTCTCAAGCTTACTATTTGTTTACGCCTTGTTAAGTAAGACTCTATCCATTTATTAGCTAGACCTCTAACACCATATTGATTTAGTTTGGTAAGGAGGATTTTATGGTCAACAACATCAAATGCTTTCGATAAATCCAAGAATAGGCCAGTTATATGTTCCTTATTGTCAATTAATTTCAGTATACTATTACTACATTCGTAAATTGCTGTATGTGTAGATTTTTCCGTTCTAAATCCATGTTGTGAGTTTGATAATATTTTATTTTTTTCTATGAAACTTATCAGTCTCTTATACATAATTTTTTCCACAATTTTTGCAATACCAGTTGGTAAGGTAATAGGACGATAGTTATCTAATTCATCTTTTGAACCGCTTTTGTGCACTGGAATTACTTTTGATAACTTCAAAATATCCGGGTAAGTTCCTGAGAGAATTGAACTGTTTATTAAGTGTGTAAGTGGATTTATTATATTTTCTGCACATTTCTTTAAAATTGCATCAGGGATGCCATCAATGCCAGCACAGAATTTATTTTTTAGCTCTTTTATAATTATTCTTACCTCTTCACTCTTGTGACATGATTTATAAATAAAGAATCACTGCATATATTTATTTTATTAATAGAATTTAGTGTATTTACCTGTGATTTATTTATTAATTTTTGTGGAATTTCCAGAAAATAGTCATTAAAAGTGTTTGCTATTTCCTCTGGATTATTAATCACTTTATTATTTCTGGTCAGTGTAATGTTCCTTTGTATTTTAGCAGATTTTCCAGTTTCTTTCTTTATCACGGACCACATAGCCCTGTTTTTATTAGATGATTGGGAAATAAAATTATCATTATGCATTTTCTTTGCTAATCTTATTACCTTATTTAATATGCTAGTGTATTTTTTGTAGTATAAATTGAATTCAGGTGTTGTGTGGTATTGTTTATATAATTTGTGTAGAAATTTCTTTCTTTGACATGAATTTATAATCCCTGTTGTTATCCAATTGCTAGTTTTGTTATTTTAAACAGTTCTTCGTTTAAAGGGGAATGCTATTTCAAAATAGTGTTTTAGGGTACTGTTAAATGCATTAAATTTATCATTTACATTTTCTAGTTCATAAATTTCTGACCATGTTTCCTTATTTAATAAGTCATTGAAATAAATAACATTTGATTCAGTGAATGACCTGCACTTTGATTTTACTCCATTATCATTATTATTGATTACTTCGGATACTTCAAAACTCAGTATTTGTCCATGGTGGTCACTAAAACCCGGACAATAGACTTCTATTGAATGGTGATATTTATCTGTATTTATAAAAATTTGATCAGGAGTGGTTTTACTAAATTTTGTTATTCTTGTTGGTGTATTTACTGTAGGTTTCAGTCCATAGGAAATTAGTAACTGTGTTAATAATTCACAATTTCTATCAAGTTTTAAGAAATCCACATTTACATCCCCACAAATTATTATATCGAAATTTACTTTTCCCATGTTATTGAGTAACAATTCTAATTTATCTATAAATAGAGGAAACTTTCCTGACGGAGAACGGTATACGCATACAATTATTAACTTAAACTGCTGAATTTTTACGGCAGAGAATTCAAAATCCTGTTCCATAATTAGATAATCATAAGCTGTTATCTGTTCATGATCTAAATTATTTCTTAAGAAGATGCAAGTACCACCATGGCTAATATTAGATCTAGAGCATGGTGTAACTACAATGGTGAGGCGGATCGCTCCCTCTCTCTTGTGCGGATGACGTCACAACGGGGGCATTGCGTTCTGTGACACAGCACGAAGTACATGTATTTGACACGGCTCTGGTCTTAAAGTGAAGGCATAATTAATAAATAAAATGTATTATAGCACTCAACATACTTTGTATTGTAAACTCTGATAATAATGTTGGTAATTATGAATGCGCCGTACCTCTAAATAATATTAATAGTCCAATAACGAAATCAACTATTTTCTTACATTGATGAATTTACACATTTTGCGATTCAATTTTCTCTGTGAATTACCGAAACTTATTTTTCTGTTTAAGCCAAGCAACCTAATATATATTCGGGTTCGAGCTAAACAGTGAATAACCTCATATGCAATATTAATATGAGGCAATTTTTACAAGGTCCTGCTGGTTAATTCATTGAATATAAACATTGCGAAATGTCAGGAAATTTATGAGACGCAGCGTCCATTGTTGTTTCAACTTCCATATGTTCATTAGAGGGATACAAACGATTTCCCCTTGAAATAAACTGGAGCCAATCTGGGCCTTCATTACTGGGTTAATGCTCTTGAGATACCGTACAAAGAACACGGAACTACATGACCGCGTTGTCGCAGCCCCTAAATTGAGGAACCAACCAATGTTCTTGAGATAATGTTCGCAAATTTTTGTACTTATCCCTGAATCTATGTGCTACATATTATCCTGCACTGTATTTTAAACCTTCATGGTTCATTTCATCTTTAAAATCTGAGACATCAAATTCATACAACATTCTGATGATCGGTCATTTTAAACATACTCATATTCATTTCCACAGTTTCGTAATTTGATTCAATAAATAAACTGGAAACTAGTTTTTCTTAGTCAGGAGCATCCACGATATCAGGAATAGGTTTGGCAACATTCACTAACGCAGCCTGCGAGAAACAGGTATCGGTTTCTGTTTCCATTGGTTTAATCATACACTATTCGTCAATATCCTCCTCTGTGTTTATATTTAAAGTAAAAACTGAAGCAGAGAGCTTGCCCAAAATGTGCCATCTCAATCTACAGTTTATTTAATATCCAGAGGATATTAGTGATCATTGGAGCCTCCCATTCCTCTAATATATGTGAGAAGGTTCTCCAAAATATCTTGATTTAGACGATAAGTTATTATGTACTCGATTTGGTACATGGGCTTCAAGCATCTAAAAAGGTTAACTAAATACGTGTTGCTGAGTAGAATTCATTTTCGAAATGGGAGTAAGGCTTTATGTCGGTCAACTGTCATGGACGTTATCAACTCATTGGCATTATTTATCACACTGATTTGCTTGTCTAAATCAGTACCAAATGCATTTCATTCAGAATAATGATGATGATGATGATAATATTTTGTTTTTAGGGGTCTTAACATCTAGGTTATCGGCCCCTAATGTTTTGGGTGATAGTGAAAGATGAGATGAGAATGAAAACTATAACTAATACAAACTAGACTTACATACTAAACGAAGAAATGGTAAACAAACAAAGGATAAGGCAAATAAAGGACAGAAAGAAAATAAATGCCCTCAACCCTCGAATAGTGAGGATTGACGGACTTGGAAGGGAGGAGAGCCATGAAAGGCGGATAGGAAAGAGGAGAGGGCCCATCCCAAGTCAGTGGTAAAAGGGGACAAAATGGACCCAGCTCAGGTATCCCTCGGGATCGCCAACTCCCGAACTCACCAGCCGTAAGCCCCTGAGGGTGTAGCACAATCCAGGGTGCACCAGAAGTGGTGGGGCTACATACACCCTGCCTCCTTGAGGGCCTTGAGCAGGAGGCAGGAGATAACATGAAAAGAAAAATAAGGCTGACCCCTCGCAGAAGGAGGGTATCAGGAAAGATGAGACAAGGGCCAATTAAGGCGGAAAAGGAAGATGCTCCCTAGGCCTCGGAAAACCGTCGGGGTTGGAAGAGAACAAGAGTTGACCAAGAGAGGTCGACAGGAAAGAAGATGGAGAGGAACCCGGCACAAGTAAGTGGAAGCAATGCCGGACAGATGAGGTCCCGTGGTCACCAACCCACGTCCCACAAGTTCTGATCCCCTGGGGGCTTTCAGAATGACTCCCAAATTTGTTTTTAGCATTAAGTAAGCCAAACCAGTCATTTATTAATTTTATACATCTAGCAGCTTCTTCTCAGTCAATGTTTTTAATCAAACCTTTCCCTCCACACCATTCAAGAGCCTTTGATACCTGGTTTGAAAGTACTTGAGCTGCAGGCCGAAATTTTTGTCTCTCTGATCCCTTTAAGTTTACATGATATCGGCTAATTTTGTGCGCAATAGTGAGTTCAGAAGAAGACATAGAAATTAGTAGTTCCAAAACATTCCTTGCTCACCTTTTTCCCATTGAGCAGAACACATCCCTGGTCTAATTACGGACAAATCTAACAAATGATTTCTCACAAGTTTCAATAAATGAGGAATGTTTGCAAACACAAACACCTTTAAGGAACCGTCGCTTGGATGCTTGAAGACACATTCCTTATTATGCCGTTGACAGAGATTGAAATTCAATACTTTCACTAGCAACGTACACACCTGCCACATTAACATAATTATTTCAATCGACTGTGGATTCACGCGCTTGACTCCCGCCTTTAGCCACAAGTCACGGCAGCTCCCGTTGTGACGTCATCCGCACGAGAGAGAGGGAGCGATCCGCCTCACCATTGTAGTTACACCATGATCTAGAGTATTTACTAGCTTGTATAAACCCTGGGAATTGAATTAATTCAAGTTGTTCCTCTTTCAGCCAATGTTCTGAAATACATAGTGCTGAGATGTCTTTAAGTTCATTTTTAAGCATTAGATTTATGTAATCAATTTTATTATAAAGAGACTGGACATTCTGGTGGTAAATTTTAAATTTGTTACTTTTGCAAGCTTGTGTTGGTGATTTATTTACATTATTATTATCATAATTGTTATTATTATTGTTGCTAGACAAATCCGAAATACCATTGTTGCACTCCGTTAAATTTGACTTCAAAAGATGTGAATGCCAAACCTCACGTTTGGCTTCTTCTACCAGTTTCCCTGCTTCCACTCTAATGATATTACTGTTGAATTATTCTTACCATTTGAATTTACAATTTTGCAGATTTCATCACTAAGATACTCTTTTCCTAATCTATTTAAGTGTAGGCCATGCCGAGTGTGGAACTTCCTGTCTAATTTACTTACATCTACAATTTGGACATTTGGAAAACTCTTACAAATTTTATGAATTTTTCCATTTGTAGCCTCTATTTCTACATTTACACATGATTTGGGAATTAAATCGTATCTCTGCGGAATGTTTACAATAATGACATTTGTTTTTTGCATGGATGGCAATGTACCCTTTAAATCTTTGATTACCTTTTTACTCTCATTTCTATAGACGTCGTTTGCTCCAGCGATGATCACTGCGTAGTCCTTTGCAGTAAGGGACGCACACTCTCCTATCATCCCGTTCGTGACTTCTGCAATTTGAGCTCCTGGCTTCACTGTCGAAGTGACCTCCATTTCTCCGCTTCTCTCCAATACGCTTGCTGCTACATCTCGCCCGTGGCTATCCGCAAATATCCGCATCTTCCTGGATTTTCTCTTTATCACTTTCTTCTTTTCTTCTTGAGGAAAGTCATCATTTTCTTCAACAAGCACTCCAAATGAATTTGAGACGGGAATTTCAGTTACATGTACTCCATTTATAGGCCTAGGCTTATTCAATCTTACCTTACCAGCAATCACTGTCGACCAAGTTTCCTTGCTTTCCTCTCTGTTTCCTTTTAATTTATTCAACTCTTCCATTAACTTAGCAATATCTTTCTTTAGCAGCTTTATAATTTCGTCTTTTGAGGACAGTTCGTTTCTCAGGTTATGACATTCGCATGACGGTAGCGGTAGGCCTACATTACGACAATCGGTTTCACTTTTCTCCTCATTCAATTTTACCTGAGATCTTGTGATGATTTTATTTGCATTTTTTACTTTTATTTTGCACGACGAGCATAAATCCGTTACGGTTACACAACCTGACGAGACACTAACACTGTTTACTGTCGTCATACTAGAGATCTAAGTTAGCCTAGATGTTTACACCAAATTACACTAAATTTAATTTAATTCTTACTACCTAATAGAATTAATCTAATTACCTACCAATAAAGAAGAATGTGAAATACGTATATCTTCCAATCGGGTGAAGTCTCGTAAAAGCATCACTGCTCTACTTGGTTCAAACAGTGATTGAAGAAGTCACCGAATCTTTGGATACACGTTCCCACAACTTAGTTTAAGTTTATTAAATTATCAACAAGAATTTCTAAATACTATCAATATTCCGTATTACACTTGATCTAAGGAAAGTAACTTTATAGATTTTAAGCCTCTGTTATAATATTTTACCACTTTTATCAAATATTTACACTAGCTGCTATTTCACTACACTTTCACTGTGACGCCATCTTATGAAAGTTCAATATATAACACCGTTCGAAGAACGGGTACTTCTGCTAGTTATACAATATAATTAAATCTTCGTTTCCTTTCATCATTTTGCGCCATTCACAGTAAAATCGGATTGTTAGTAGATAATGGGGAAAACAAAGAAATTTCTTCACGTAAAGTAGGAGTTTTTAATTCTGTGCTGGATGAAGGAAGATTTAATAAAAACAAGTGCTTGAGTCTAACAATTAGAACAGATCTGTAAGTAGTAAGGAGAAGGCGGTAAGCATAACAAACCTTTAGTGCGCGCCAATAATTCAGTTCGAACAAAAGTGGCGTATTTACACTTACGCTGATACTGCTCGAACATTTTTCTCGTAATCCATAGAAGCAAAGTGACGTATCTTAACTTACGATTTTTAGGTAGTAACGATATCTTGCGGAAGGTAGTTGCGCTATAGGCTTCTTTCAAAAAAGATTAAGATTACGCTTACGCTGTTTTGGCCGTAAATATGCTTCATTCTAACTTAAAAAAAAGCCATGCGATACGCCAATTTGGCTATTTTTGTAGATACGCTATCCTGGTCCTAAGCCGGCGATTTGCAGGTTAGATTTCATTGATCTTGAAACGCTCTATCAAAGTTTCAACATTCACCACTAGGTGTCAGTGACTAGGCTACTTTAAATTGAACGGAACTTGTAGCTCACCCCATGGGTGTCCACATAGAAGCAGCAACAATCTCTTGCGAGCCGAACATGTCCTCGGACACTCCCGGCACCCAAAAGTCATACGCTAAATAAAATAATCATGTAAAGTTTTTTCAGGATTACAATTGGGTACAATCGTGTTGACTGACGGAAAAATATCAAATTAGGAGAATAGATTCCCAAGGGTTAGCTAGCAATTTCAGCAAAAGGTATTTCACATATTTTAGAAGGATTTCTTGAGAGGTGTCTTCACATCTCCTAGTGGTGCATTCTGATAATGATTGCTGTTTTGAGAAGCGTAACATAGCGGCCATCTAGCCAGGGGCGTAGCACGTTGAGTAGGACTTGCTGGGACGCAGGGGATTCACTGCTACAAGGGCGGGCGAATGTTCACGCGTGCTAGGAAGGCCACAGAGTACGATGCCCATGTTTACAGTTCCGTGCAGCTGGTGGGAAATTCTCCCGCCTGGATCCAATCTGCACGCGATCCACTCGCCAAGATATACGATTAAAGTTTGTTCCTTTCGCCCCAGCTTGATAAATATGTCTGCAGGACTGAGAATTCATGGCGAGGTGTCAGCTGGATGACATGTGGGGAACATGAGATAGAAATAGAAAGAGTTCTCTAGTTAGCCTATTATTGGTTGAGTCCATCTCATGGTGTAATGGCTAGCAGTATTGACTGTCGCCGTGGAAGTCTGGTTGGTTGGTTCCTCAGTTTAGGAGCTGCGTCAACGCGGTCCTGTAGCCCCGTGTACTTTGGGTGTGTGTAGAATCTGTCTGATAACCAGTGTTAATTGTGATAGCTGTATTAGTGTGTGTTATCTGTGATTCAGGTAAGGACTGCAGACGAAAATTTCAAGTACGGTAGTTCCTAATTTTGCTACCAAATGCTACCGTCCACGACACCTAGCTTGCGGACTTGGCTACTAGATGGCATCGCAGTCAGCACATGGCGTCGAACGTTGGAACTAATAGAGCGTTATCAATTCTAACTTTCAAATTTAGGATTTGCACAAGCGTAGTTAGTGGAAGGTTCTTCTTCATGCCATAAATCTATGACATGGGACCGCCGGCTTCGTGGAAGTCCAGGTTCGATTCCCGCACAGTTAAGGGATCTCATTCTGACTGAAAGGTTACACTCAGCCTCGTGAGAAAAGGTGGGTTTGATTCCCACACCAGCCATCCTGAAGTGGTTTTCCGTGGTTTCCCACTTCTACTCCAGGAAAATGTCGAAATAGTTTCTAACTAAGGCCACGGCTGCCTGCTTTCCTATCATGTCCTCAACTACAAATACACACAATGCTACAGACATCACAATTACACAGATTGTCATATATTATTCCCCACAAACACACACACACACACACATGTTTATTATTTTTCAAATGTAGCAACTACCTTCTTGATAAGAAATAGCTCTCCTTGAATTTGATGTTATTCAAGAGCAATATTAACTCACTGTAAACCTAGTCGAAAAGTACTGTGGAGTTCAATAACGTAGCGGAGAATGCAACAATAGTAAAAAGGGATGCATATTAACAATTCCTCGAGAACTCAGTCTCACAGTTAGCAACTTTCCTGATAGGGTTTATTTTTGATTTAATGGGAAAATTAAGACATCTTATAGCAGTGTTCACATAGTTATCTAGTCATATCTGTGATCACTTATCCAATCGGATGTTGACACGCTCCCAGATGTTCGAGGCAGAACCAACGCTGCCTGGAGGAGTCTTATCGTTCGGAGGGTGCCAATGAATCTGAAATCAAACATCTTTAGATCCATCATTCGACCAGTATGGAACCAGTACAGCAAGACACGAGCAACAGATGATCAGCTGGCCAATAAGACTCACATCAAAAATGAGGTTGTTGGTGTGGTCCCAATCCTTGAGAAAATGTGAGAGAATAGTCTGCGATATTATGGCCATGTGCTACGAAGAAACGGTTCTTCAGTTGCGAGAAGGGCGTTAAGGCCGTACATCATCAGGGAGACCAAAGAAGCACTGAGGGAGGGAATGCACGTGGCGAAAGACTTTCCTGATGCTGTAAAAGACCGCATCAAGTGGAGCAGCAGACCCTGCGGGATAAGTGCTAAGAAGAAAATATTAATAATAATTACAATTACATCTTGAAAGTACTGTGAGCAACTCAAAGCCCGAACAATCCCTTCAAAGAAGACCTGAACGATGGACTGACTACAGTGAGCCTATGCGGTCATAAAAGGAGTAGAAGAAGAATCAAACCAAAGCGAACTTCTTACAGGGCATGGACAGCAGTGCAAGGTAGAGGCTTCTACCCTTCCTGGCATCGACACGAGACGGGAAAGTGGTGTCAGCCGCTTTGCTCCCAGGAATTACTCTGGTACTCATTTCTGTTGTAGGCTGAGTGAACCTCAGGGCCATCAGAAAATGGTAGTTTAGTTTCTGAAATCCAGTACCCGGGTGGGTTAGAAGCTGAGCTCCTCTACCGACTGGGCTACGCAGCCCCCAATGATATTATTATTAATAATAACAATGGTAATACTACTAATAATAATGATACTAATGATAATAGTAATATTTTACTTGCTGTAGATTCTTGGAGCCAGTTAGACCATCTACCGTGAATCAGGAGCGCTACGGGAGGCATTCTTCTCCGACTTGCAAGACTGGGAGTTTTTGTTGTTGTTTAATTTGAGAGGCATGGACATCACGGTCATTTAGTCCCGTGTACTTGGGTGAATGCGGTATTGTCTGATTCCTCTGCATAAAGTTAAGGACCGACCACAGCGTACAAATTATGGGAAATATTCTTTCATTAACCGTGGTATTGATAATTGGAACTCATTACCTTAGAGCCTTCCCCCAAACATATTGATGTGCTTAAGAGAAGATTGAAATGTTGTGTAAATACTGCGATGTAATTATTATAGTGTATATTAAGTGTGTGCGATATTATTGTTGGAGATTTTCTGTAATTGTACAATTTGCTAGCTGGGAATTATCCCCCAATGTGAATAAACTAGATCAATGAATGAATGTATTGCATGAAATGAATGTGGGCAAGGCATACTCAGGATGGCCACTCTGAGCGCTGGAACTTGCTGCAGCTCTCCCTATCGACAATGGGGCGCTATGCATCTGGCTGAACGGATCGTTACATGTGCGCCGGATCGTCGTTAACCTGAGCGAGCCAGTGTTCGGTTCCGGTGGCGTGCACTTGTATTGATTGACTCCAGGAGAGGAGGTCATAGGTAAGGTAACCTGGCCCCTTACCTTCCACGAGCACTTCCAAGATATAGGGTTCGATTCACGGCCCTGCCATCCTGGAAGTGGTTTTCCGTGTTTCCCACTTCTCCAGGCAAATGCCGGGATGATTCCTAACTTAAAGCCACGACCGCCTCCTTCCCAATCCTCACCTAAATAACAAATATACACACACTAATACAGCCGCCACAATAACACAGGTTCATTCATTCATTTACTATATTTGCGAATGGGGATAATTCCCTGGTGGCAAATTGTACAATGACAGAAAATTACCATCAATAATATCACACACACTTAATGTACCCAAGTCGTAATGTCGGAACTACAGTAATTACATCGCAGGATTTACACAACATTTCAGCCTCCTGTAAGACTGTGGCAAATGATGACTACGGACCGGAGTTTGTTGAAAATGCATCTGCATATTTTGAGGGTTTAATGGATTGTTTGCATATTGTGAAACATAACAGCATATTTTAGCAAATATAGTTGAAACTAAGTGTAAATTAAAACATCGTGAACAATATTGGTTTCGCCTGCGTGTTGGACATCCCTTGTAAGCCACTTTCTGAGAAACAGTTGACGATATAACAGTATTTTACGCAAGCATGCTGCCTGGCTATTTGAAGAAGGGAATGGGGTGGGGTATTCCTTCCACCATCTCCACAGCCAGTAGCCCGGGGTTAGTTTTGTGAGGAGTTTCTTCAGTTAATGTGTTACTTTATTCTTAGTGTGCATATCCTTAACTCAAAATGCCTAAAGGGAAGAGCAGCAGAAAGTATTCATTAAATCAGTGGGTGTCAGGTTATTCAACTGATGGCGTTGTCGTCTATTGTCAAATACGCTCGAAGGAAGCGAAATGTGGAAAGAAATTTCAAGTTGACCTACATGCAAAAACGACTACACATTATATTGCGGCAGAGGAGGGAATGCAGATTGAATCAGTAGTAAAGTGCATATTTTTCAATTTTAATGCATATTTTTTGCATTAATGGTGCATAATTGCATGCATATTTTGATTTTTTTAGTGCATGAATTTCCGATCCTCAGTGATGAGTTGGATAGGCCTGTTCCCTAGTTATTAATGTTACCTTTTAGTTCACTGTGTAATAATTTCAAATCCTGTTGTTATATTTGACATTAGATCAAATTTAGATTTAGTTTTTATATTATCTTTAGATTAAGCTTTTTACTACTATGCATTTTGATCTGTGTGAACTTCCTAGTTTTAAGAATTACATCTATATATTTAAAACAGTAAGGTGATTTTTGTTATCACGAGATAGAGAGAACGACAGAACCAATTTACTTCGTAGAGCACTCTAACGAAAGCTCTTGGCCTGTAGATTTGCAGAGTGCCTCTAAAATAAACAAATATATTACGGTATATTTTTAAATAAATATAGAAAATAGCAGAATTCCTGCCCCTCGCGCATGCGCACAATCCGCCTGGGCTCATGACAAAATGGCGGTGAGAAGTCCATTAAAATGTAAGTTATTTAATAAGCTTCCATGTAATTGAAAACATACATTAACCAAGTTCTGACAATACAATATAATAACAGTATGAACATATACGAATGTATATTGATTTTATTGATAATGAATTGGATTATTTTCTTCAGATAGCGGCTTTTGAAGATAGTGAATGGTTGCGTCTGCATCTAGATGTGAGTGTGCGAGTAGCTATTTGGTTAAGGCGATTGACTGTGGATCCAAGGATCGCAGGTTCGATCCCAACTCACGCCAGTATTTTTTTTTTTTTGCCACTGAAATATTGTTTTATCAAGGAGTATTAGTAAGGTTTTATGTCAGTTAAAGATACATATTTCTACACATTTTCACAACACGTTTTATTTCCGTTTTACCATTGCATTGCAGCATGTCCTCAATACGTCGTTTGAATATCTGCAATCAGTTCCAGTAACAACAGATGGCAGTACCTCGCCAATATAGTTCCAGTAACTGAGAGCAGATTGCGTCGATATATTTAAAACACAAGGCGATGGCGAGTTTTCGCGTGATAGTTAAATATTGTTTTATCAAGGATTATTAGTAACGTTTTATGTCAGTTAAAGATTCCTACATTCCCTCTCAATAAGTTTTATTTCCGTTTTATCATTGCATTACAGCATGTGGTCAAAAGAGCTAATATCTGCCATCAATTGCAGTAACTGACAACAGATGGCAGTACCTCGCCCATATAGTTTCAGTAACTAACAACAGATGGCAGCACCATTGCATCGATATATTTAAAACACAAAACATGGCGCGTTTTCAAGTGATGGAGAGTTATAGAGGGGAATTTTTAAGAAGGGAAACGTTGAAGAACATTAACTGACAGTTGAGTGTGTAGGCTATGTTGTTTATGTACTTTAATATTGCAATTTCTTCCCAATGCTTCGGTGGTCAAGTTGGTAGCATCCTAGACTAAAAGTTATAAATTATGCATCGTCGATATACTCTTAAATTATTAGTGAAAAGGTAGTTTTCCAGGCCCTGGCGCGTGTCCACAATTGCTTTCGCCATGAGAGACACTTGGCAAACATAATTCGTTTGAAGGGCTCCGACATCGTTGTCACTCAGCCCCATGTACTTTGGTGTGTAAGTGTAAAATTTTCTCTGATAACCCGTATTATTGTGATGGCTGCATTACTGTGTGTATTTGTAATTAAGGTGGGAAATTGCAAGGTGACGGCCGAGGCCTTAAGTTAGGAACCATCCCGGTATTTGCCTTGAGTGGAAGTGGGAAACCACGGAAAACCACATCTAAGATTGTCGAGGTGGGAATCAAACCTTCCTCTTCTTAGTTATACCTCAAGAGACTGAATGTGCCCCGTTTTTGCCCTCAGACCAGAATTAAATTTCTTGGCAGAGCAGGAAATGTAACCCGGGTCTCCGAGGCGATAGCCAAGAATGGGTGGGCTTCCATGTGTTAATACGATTTTTGACATGCACGGGACATAGAATTCTAAAACAGCCTCCATTAGGGTGACTGCCGAAGTGAGTATTGAGTATATGCCTAAGCTCATTCCAGTAGTTGGCGAAGTTATTCTATGTTCCCCTGCAAAATGTACTGCCATAAACTATAACAGGTGATGGAAATAGCTTATTTAGAGCAGTTTTGTACTGTTTATATCAAAATGAAGAACGTCATTCTGCGCTGCGTTTTCAAGCTATTGCCAAACATTTCGCTGGCAGGAACAATTATAAGGAATTTATTGTAAGCGATCAGTCTCATCGCATTCTCCTCACCAACCAACTTGAGTATGAGAGTCTCTGGACGGTCATGTTGAACTTCATTGTATAAGACAGTTGTTTAATGATTATTTGTTTAGAGTACTGAATCTAACTACGCAGTTGATTTCGGCAATGGAAGTATTTTTTGCCATTTAATATTTAGCGGCTCCGATATTGCAGGTCACTATAGTGTTATCGAATAATACGAAGGCACATTTAAAATCCAATATAAATAGGCCATTTCAGAAACAATTCCAGATGTTATGCAGTACAGTGAAAGGTCTTTGACGATCAAATGTAAACATTGTTCTACATTGTATTTCTCTTGCGTAAAATCTACGCGCGGTTACTTTGGCCTTTACTGTTGTGATGGTAAAATTGATCTGCTGAAATATAAAATATTTGCCAAGCTGCAACAATGCAATGATATTAATTTTAAAGTCATTGAACTTATATCCAGTAGTTCAAACACATACATCAGCGTTAACATATTGGCGAACATAATTCATTTGATGGACTCAGACATCGTCGTCACTCAGCCCCGTCTATTTTGGTGTGCGAGTGTAAACTTTTCTCTGATAACCTGTGTTAATGTGATGGCTGTGTTGATGTGTGCATTTGTAATTAATGTGGGGAATGGGGAGTTAACGACCGAGGCTTTAAGTTAGGAACTATCCCGGTATTTGCCTGGAGTGGAAGTGGGAAACCACGGAAAACCAAATCCAAGATTGTTGAGATGGGAATCAAACTTAGCTCTTCTTAGTTTTGCCTCACGAGTGCGCCCCGTTCCAGTCCTCAGACCAGAATTAAATTTCTTGGCAGAGCGGGGATCGAACCTGGAATCCGGGGCAATAGCTCAGAATGTAGCCTTAAGAATGGGCTTCCCTGTGTTAATACGATCTTTGACAAGCACTGAACATATAATTCTAAAACTCCCTCCATTACTGTGGCTGGCGAAGTGAGTCTATGCTCATTCCAGTAGTGGCGAAGTGATTCTATGCTCCCTTGCATATTTTACTGTCATGGAAATACAAAGTATTGTACCTTCAACAGGTGATGGAAATTCATTATTTACAGCAATTTCATTCTGTTTATTTCAAAATGAAGATCGTCATCCTGAGTTGCGTTTGCAAGCAAATTGCGAAAATTGCAAGGATTTTATTATTGGCGAGCAATCTCATCCCATTCTCATCAGCAACCAACTTGAGAATGGAAGTATTCATTGTATATGTGAATATTATTGTTTATTGATTATTTGTTTAGAGTGCATAACAATGGGTCTAACCACGCAGTTGATTTTGGCAATGGAAGTAAGTTATTATTTGCCATTTAATATTTGGCGGCTACGTTGATGCAGGCCACTATAGTGTTATATAAAATGACGTTAATTTGGGCAGAAATGCTGCTATAAATAAACCCATTTGACGAAGTAGAACATTAGCCGCAAAAAAGTGGGAAATCGGAGAAAAATACGAAGCCACTTTTAAAATCCAATATAAATATGGCATTTCAGAAACAATTCCAGATACTATGCCGTTACAGTTTAGGGTCCTTGACGAACAAATGTAAACATTGTTCTGCACTGTATTTCTCTTGCGAGAAATCTACACTTGGTTACTTTGACCTTTGCTGTTGTAATGGTAAAATTAATCTGAATAAATATAAAATATTTGACAGGCTTTAACAATTATTTTTCACTGGAGATGATATCTCAAGGAATTCCAGAGGGACTAATCGGCAGTACAATGCTATGTCCTTCGTTTCATGGCGCAGCGGTCAAGCTGTATGCCTCTCACCAAGTCGGATCGGGTTCGATTCCCGGTCAATGCATGTGAGATTTTTGATGTGAAAGGCCATGTCCTGTGGTTCGGATTCCACGTTAAACGGAGGTCCCGTGGCTTATGATCGCGAGATTAACGGTCACGTTAAACTGCAAGCTTCCTTCCATCCTTCGTTTCATTTGGTGCCAATGTTACTGTGCCACACGCACACGGTCCACATTGTTTTAAAATGTATGGAATTGCACATCATCGCATTTCTTCGTTATATTCCAAAAATATAAGCGATGGTTTGCGGCCAGTAGTATTAGACTCATCAGAGTTCTTGAATTCCTTGGAACTAAACGACTGGCCGCCACATACTCCAAACGCTTGGCCCGTTATGCTGCTTAGAAATCTGAACGGTTCCCAAGGACTCCTAAATGCAACCATATTGCTTGGATTTGGAAATAATAGGTGCAGTTAAAATTAGGCAGAGATGTCTAATCCTTCGACTTGATTTAACACCATCCGATAAAAAATTATCATTTTCTTTTAAGAGGCAATATTTTCCAATTCATTTGGCATACTTTATCACAATCAATAAAGCTCAAGGGGAAACTCTGGAACGTATAGGCCTCAATTTGCCCCAACAATTTTTCAGTCATGGCCAGCAGTATTTTGCAATGTTGAGAGTGCAATCTTTTGACGCCCTCATAGTTTCAATAGAGTCAAAAAATAATCGTACAAAGAATGTACAGTAGGCCTATATAAGAAAATTCTTCAGTAAATATTTTTCTATTGACCGTCATGTTTTGACGGGTTTCAACTAGTTAAGATATTAATACTTAATGTAGACATATCAGGAAATGTATATTACTGTGAAGGTGCACTGTTATTGGGGCGCACACTGAGCCCTGTTGTGTACCGTCAACAAATAAATAAATAAATAAATAAATAAATAAATAAATAAATAAATAAATAAATAAATAAATAAATAAATAAATAAAATAATATAATAATAGAATATAATCCCATAATGTGTACGCTGCGGTCGGCCCTTAACTTCTTGCACATGGCATTTCCCAGACGTTCTCCCCATGGTGGCCGATTAGTGCAAGTGTTAAACATACCGTATAGTCTGTATTTCGTCCTTCTATCTTCCAGAGATTCCCACCTTAGTTTTTCTATCATTTAAGTAACAATTGTCGGGATAATATCCTTTTTTTTTAATCCTGGGGTATTAAACGTATTCCCGATCACTTACATATAGAAACACAGTTTATATGACAAGTTCAATACTCACCCAAGTACACTGGACTGATGACCAAGATGTCTTTTAAAATGTCGTACTCGTCAACAGTCTCAGCTGAGTCCAGCATCCACTTACTAGTGCCGGGCTCTTCTCAGTCTTCTTTCCTGCCGACCTCTCTTGGTCAACTCTTATTCTCTTCCGACCATGACGGTAATGGGGTATCCGAGGCCTAGGGAGTCTTTCACTTTCCCTCCTTAATTGGCCCGTGTCTCATATTTCCTGATACCCTCATTCTTCGAGGGTCAGCCTTCTTTTTCTTTTCATGTTATCTACTGCCTTCTGCTCAAGGCCCTCAAGGAGGCAGGGTGTGTGTAGCCCCACCACTTCTGGTGCACCCTGGATAGTGCTACACCCTCAAGGGTTCACGGCTGGTGAGTTTGGGAGTTGGCGATCCTGAGGGATTCCTGAGCTGGGTCCGTTTTTCCCCCTTTTTCCTCTGACTTTGGGGCGGGCCCTCTCCCTTTTCTATCTGCCTTTCATGGCTCTACTTCCTTCCAAGTCCTTCAATCCTCATTCTTCGAGGGTTGAGGGCATTTCTTTTTTTCCTGTCCTTTATTTGCCTTATCCTTTATTTGTTTACCATTTCTTCTTCTAGTTTGTAAGTCTGTAGTTAGTATTAGTAATAGTTTACATTCTCATCTCATCTTTCACCATCACCCAAACCATTAGGGGCCGATAACCAAGATGTTAGTCCTCTTAAAGGAACAATTATCATCATCATCATCATCATCATAAGTAACGTTCTGTAATCGGTATGTTAAAGTGTCGTCTCCCATCTGCTTACATCAGAGCCCCTCCAAGGGAAGTAACACCTGCCTAGCACTGTGGTTATTGCCCGAGGTCCCCGAGTTGATTGGTTGACAGGCTCATGGCCCGCGGCTAGTCAAGGCCTGTGTTCTCACGACACTCCCACAGATTACAATTTACCATATTTACTTAAAGCGATTGACGGTTTAGTCTGCTAAAGGTTATTGATTTATTTAAAAATACGCAGATTTGTTTCACTAATAGTCTCTCTTCGTAAGTAGAGAATCAAGTCATCACCATCATCTTGCACAGTTTCCAGCCACTGGCCGGGTCTGTTTGGAACATAAGCGTCTCCATCGTCTCCTGTCTTCCCACCATCGCTCCGTCACCACCTTGGTTCAGTCTTCTCCTCTCTTTCGCACACAGTCCACTACACCCTTCAGCCACTTATCTCATCGCCTTCCTCTTGGTCCTTTTCCCTCTATTTTCATCTCGTGTATCTTACTGGGTATCCTCCTCCCATCCATTCACTTAACATACCCATACCATTTGAGCCTTGATTCCTCTATCCTCTCCTGTAATCCTCCCTCCATGACTACTTCTCTGATCTTCTCACTTCTTAATCTGTCCACCTTTCTCACTCCAATACTGTTTCTCAAGAATTTCATCTCACTAGCCTGTATTCTGCTTCGCTCCCACCCTTTCATAACCCAGGTCTCAGAGGCATACGTCAGGATTGGGACGTAGTTCATCCTATATATAACCCGTTTGCTGTTTTGAGGGACATCCTTACTCCATACCAGGCTCCTAACACTTTCCCTGACTAATTCTGCTTGCCTCCCGCCCTCAGACAATAAAGTACACAGTTGTAATATATGCTCTGCAATTTCTTCGATTGAATCGGTCGATGCTCAAAAGTATTAAGTAAGAAGAAGTTCCGTGACGAACTAAAGAGCCTACTTTTCTTAAAATTTAAGGTTCGTGCCAATGATTTTTCCATATGGATCTATCTAGAATAATGACGAAATTAAGTTGGTAATATCGAAATTTGTAATTAGTTAGAAATACTGTGTACCTGTCATAATGTAGCCTAATAGAGCACTACAGTTGGCAGCCCTGGTGTCTGAATATATTCTTAGTTCCATCCCTTAAGGTATAGAATACAATATTTGGTTAAGTACAATGGATAGCATGGACGTTACATGCAGTTAAACTTTGGATCTAACAGCGTGCGTAAAATCATGTTGGCAACAATAGTATGCATGTACTGGCCAGAAATAATCTGAAATAATCTGATCTATTGTTGTGCCAATTTTGAATGAAATCCATTAGTAAGTATAGACGTTACATGCATTTTAAATTGGACCTATCAGGAGGCTTATTTTCATTTTGGCAACACTGCCATGAATGACCTCATGGATATTAAGTTGAAATATTATCTATACGTGTGCTAATTTTGAAATAGGTCCCATTTATACCTTCCAAGATATCCAACATGGAGCTCAAATTTCAATTGCGATTTTTCAGCAGTTGGTAGCACTGACATTATATTTAAATGCGGCATTGAAATATTCAGGTATAGATCTTTACTCCTACCAAATTTTCTTTCGATTTCTGCAGCCGTTTAGGAGTTGATAGGGGACACACACACACACACACATTTGCCCGGATCGATCTCACAAGGCTACTTTTTCCTCATTTTTTCAAAATGTGAAAAGTAGGCTAAAATGGTAATTTATTAAACAATTAGTAGACTATTGTGAAGTATTGACCCAAGGACTTGGAACGGCATAAGAGTGAATTAAGTCAGCCTTCGGTTTAAACCAGGAACCACTGCTACATGTAGTGCGATCAGAGGAGAAAAGCATTAAGTGAATGACGTGCTGCCCTTCAGCGCCGTATTCCGTACTTAATGTTGGCCGCACTGCGAGATTCCCGCGTGTTACTGTGCTAATGTAAATTATATTTGTGCAGGGTTTAGGTGTTTTTATGCTACAAATCCATTCTAAAATTAAATATCATGTGAGATATTCATTGTGGATGGCGTTATGGCGCACTGAACTGACCACGGAGCCGAAAGGCATTAAGTCACGTGTGCAACATTGTTTTGAAAAATATGTTTATTAAGTTGAGATTGATATTCCGCTAACACAAATATAACCTGAATAGTTGCTTCACAGCATAGATGACTAGTATAGTGTGTTTGTTAAGTTGTGTTGTGTCAATAACGTTTCTTCTGTCTCCTGAAAAGTACTGAAAACTGACTTAATGCTTTTGAGCTGCGGTGGATTCAATTGTGCCGAAGCTTGAAGGGCTCCGGGGCCCGGAAAGGTTTCAAATTATGAGTTTTGGAAAGGTCTAGGAAACTAAAAAAACAAATTTCAAAAATAATTTCTGGGCTAAATACAGTTCCGGAAAAACAGCCTCCCTTGTTTCTTTACTCAAGGAAATTAATGAGATTCAGTCGACTCGAGTCGGCAATGAGATGAAAATCAGACACCGAGAAGATGATGCCACGAGCGAAGAGGAACCTCCCAAGAAACGACAGCGAAGATTTCTAAGTCCATATCCCCTAAAGTTCTAGTCTATGAAACTCAGCAATTCTTCTGGGTTTGTGCCGTGTATTGTGAGGGGTTCCGCCAAGGACACCAAGCTGGCTCATCAGCGGGCTCTCGGTGCCCCCGCCCGAACTCTCATAGGAGTAGCGAACTGCGTGCTACCTCCCTTTTTATGAAGCGCACCGGCGCTTCTCCAATGCGAGAAGTAAAAGCTCAAGCAGCCATAACCTCCTCCGGAGGGGGACACCAAGAGCTCACTGATGAGCTAGCTTGGTGTCCTAGCCGAAACCCCACACAAAACACGGCACAAACCTAGAAAAATTGCACAGTTTTAATTCACTGGCTGTGAAAGCCAATACATGATATTTTTAGCCTATTTTCAATTTTGAAAAAATTGGCTTAAGAAATCACCTTTTGTCCGTGTGTGTGTGCGTGTGTATGTGTGTGTCCCCCCCTAATAACTTCTAAACGGCTGGAGCGATTTCAATGAAACTCGGTAAGTTCATAGCACTATTACGGGCGACCCCGACCGTGCCAATCACATTTTGTTACGTCTCACCAATCCAACATGGCGGCTGTGCGAAATATTTCACCAGCAATCAATATCTCCGAAACTATTCCCGATATCACTGTGGAATTTATTACGGCGATAAAGGGAACTACTAGAAGTTCACTTATGTGACTTTTGAAAAACTGGTAACTACAAAACCAACATGGCGGCCACGCGAATTTGCGACATTGAAATAGACGTTTCTCGCGATTTAACCAACCAAATGCAATAAAACTTGGTACAGTATATGTTTATACACATTGTAATGCACCGACATCTAACTTCGTTCAATTGTTTACATAATCACAAGATGGCGGATGTGCGAAATATTTCACCGGCATTCTATATCTCTGAAACATTACCGGTATCATCCTGAAATTTTGTACGGAGATAAAGGGCACTACTGGAAGTTCATCTATAAGACTTTCAAAAACCGCTTAACTACAAAACAAACATGGCGGCCAAGCAAATTTGAAAAATTTAAATAGATCTTTGTCGTGATTTAATGTTCCAAACGCAATGAAATCTGGTACAGGAAATGTCTATACACATTGTAATGCACTGGTATCTAATTTAGTTCAATTGTTTACATAACCTCAAGATGGCGGCTGTGCGAATTTTAAAATCAAGTTTTAATTTCTTGTGTCGTAATCATGCGATCGAAGTGAAAGTTTGAATAATGAACCTACGCAATAATTTTCCTTTAATGGTACATGACTCTATGGCCTATACAGTTAACAATCCAACATGGCGACCATCCGATATATTTAGAGGGCTCTGAATATCTACGAATCTATTATAGCAATCGAACTGAATTTTTTTTATGTTCATAGAAGCTATGAACTTACGTTCACCTATAGGACTTTCAATAACCTTGTGATCACAAATCCAACATGGTGGCGACGCGAAGTATAAATATTCACATGGACGTTTCTCGCAATTTAACCATCCGAGTGCAGTGAAACTTGGTACAGTAAATCCTTATAGGAATGTTAATCCACTGGCATCTAATTTATTTCAATTGTTTCCATAACCACAAGATGGCTACTTTGTGACATTTTAATATCTCCTTGTTACTTCTTGTGTCCTAATCATGCGATTGAGTTTGAATGCTACTCGTACACAATAATCTTATTATTATCTTCATGTAACAGTACATAACTCTAGGACCTACATATATAAAATCCAACATGGCGACCATCCGAAATATTTAGGCGGTTCTCAATATCTACGAATCTATTACAGCAATCAAACTGAAATTTTGTATGTAGATAGAGGCAATTAACATAAGTAGGATATATGAAAATAGGCTGTATAGTTCTTCACGGAACTACTTGTTAGTCTATGACATTACAGGATGTCGCTTTCCTGAAGGCCTACAACTGTTCAGGGGCGCTAGCTGACCGTGAGACTCTCTAATTCACATTTTTAATGCCCTGCTCCCGAACAAAGATCCCCACATAATGCGTGCTGATAGGCTATTTAGCGCGAGTGATTGGCTCTCCCTGTGAGGCACGCTTTATTTTATAAACCCATGGATGTGAAGAATTATGAGGAGTATCCAATCAAACTAGAATGCATACAATTTGTAGAGCAGCACACACCTCACTGTCCTGGCTGTCAAGCCACAAATATTAGAAGTTCCTCAAGCTGCTCAGAAAGACTTTCGAAACGATACATCACAGGTGAATGTGCCATGAGGAACAACAATAGCCCCTCCTCGATAATTAATTGGTCATGACGACACAGAAGCAAAGGAATGACTTTATGGAATAGCTCCGTTCTGATTTCTAGCGATCCTAGAGCACTCAAGCGGTTATTGATTTATTTAGCGTATGATGCATACAAGACAGTAATTATTTATATTGTTACACCTCCAAGGGTGTATAACACCCTTAGGATGTGTAAACACATACAACTACCATGCTACAGACATCTACAAATATTCCTTCAACAGCTACATCTATCAAGCCATCTGTCCCACACCCAACACCGTTTTCATCCCTTAAACACCTCCAGGCTGGAATTAACAGCAACAACAACAACACACCTTCATTACACAAAGCTAGCAGAGTTGAAGCCACAGCTCCTGCGCTAATGCTTACATAACTTCGCAAACATGTACACAGAAGCTGTTACTAAAACAGCTATGCAGCAACACGGCAGAGTCAGCACTTCGGAAACGTTTAAGAAGACCACCTCCCAAGGGGAAGGGATCTGTTACCGTCGGAGACTCTGTCCAACCGCATCCAGACATCAGGCCTCAGGTGAGTATGCATCTCAGATCCCATACACGTTTACACATCCAACCCCTTACCACACCCTTTACACTTGTGAATTTTTACAATGTTGTACTCTCCCGACTTGCAAGGGACTCAGTACACCCAGATAAGCCTTAGTAAATAATTTCTCTTTACCCAAAAGACCCGATTGTTATTTATTATTTGTCATTATCCTTTTTACTGTTTACTGCCCCACACACACTTCGTCCAGTCATCGCACTACTACATAACCGCTGAGCCAGCAACACTAGCCTGTGCCTTGACACTGGCCTTGCTCACTTAGCATGGTCGAGAGCTTATTGTAGCAGCCCGCGTCAGCAATACTTTGGGTTGCTCACCGCGGATTGCAGCCCGCTCGGAATTATTCTCAGTCTTGTGGTCACATCCCTTAATTGCGCACCCTTATTCACAGAACTTCGCCCGCTACCCCTTTGCATTCAGCACCTTTCCACACCCGTCCAACGGTCTGACACATCCATTAAACTTCCCCCCAGTTAAATACCACCCTCTCCACACACCCTCATCCACCAATTCAGCCACCCCCACACAAAGGGTCTGAACAATATATACAGTACATTTATAAAATAGACACATTTCAGCATTATCAGCCTTCATATATGGGCTGTCTGGTCTTTAATCAAATTCATGTGCTTGTGGAGTGGCTGCATGGAGCTCTTCTAAGGTCCCAAAGTACGTGTATAGAGGACATTCCTGCACGATGTGCTTGCACTTCGTATCCACATTCACAACGAGGCGAGTCTATCCAACCCCACTGATGTAAGGCTGCTCTAGTTCGAGCAGTGCCACATCGAATTCTGTTGAGACGGGACCAGACAGCTCAAGAGAGATGGAATCCAGGTAGTTTGATGGTAGGATCAAGTACTTCAATTAGGCCACGAGGTGGAGAGGTAGACCATTCAACTTTCCATGTATTTCGGGGGTCGAACGGAGCTGAAGTATGTTCCATAGCCGTCTTGTAGGCTGGTTTCCGTGACTTCAACCAGGATGTAGAAGGTTGATTGACGTCTTGGTGGATTGGAAGAACGTCATTATCCATATTTCTGAACCACAGGCGGGAAAGAGCTTGCTGTCTATTGACTCAAGCGGTTGTTAATCGAGGCGGGCGGTATAAATGGCCTTAATGCAGACTTTAAATCAGGAATGTAACTTATTTTTCAATAAAAATAAAAATAACTGTCTATTGTGGTCGTAGCGTTTCTTAATTTCTTGAAGGACTGTAGGATGATAGCGGGCAATGTTTTGGGTCCAAGCGCACACTGATCCTTCTTCCCACAATACCAATAATTTTAATAAACAGATTCCTCAACTGTTTAATACAAGAACTGATTTTTAGTTGGTGAACGTTTAATGTTGGACGTGGAGTACTTACACCTGCTAACCTGGATTAGTTACACTCGGTAAGCAGAAAAATGTTAGTCCACACATAATTTAATTGGACACATTAACGTGTTGACAGACTGAAAAGCAATACTTGAATTAGGTTACCCGTTATGGCAGGCTCGGAGTACGGTTGGAGAGGGACTGGGGGTGATAGGCAATACGTCACTGGGCGAAGGTCATAGTACAAGTCCATGCATTTCCTGCCAGTCTTCATGTATCCACCGCGAAGTGACGGCACCCCCCACAGCAGAGCTGTATTGCATGTTGTAGGTTTACTCTCGCAAGGCGGCGAGTACTCTGCTCCTCACGGGCGAGCTGCTCGGCTGGAACAGCCTGCTTTATGGGATAGTGGTCTCTATATTAACCACCTGTCATGAGGACAGTTTATTCTTTCAAAGATACTCATAGTTGAATCTTTAAGAAAAATTTTGGAGTGCTAGTGCTAGTATTTCTAAAAATCAAATATTATACTTGACGTAATGTGTTGGATAACATTTTGAAAATTTAAATATAAAAGCTTAAGCAATTAAAGTGTAAAAATAAAATATAAATATAGAGATAAAATTATAATTATAAGAGAAATATATAAATTAAAATAATAAAGATAACTATGCAAGATTTATGAAAATAATTGTAAAAATCAATGCGAAATTAGTTAATTAATTTATTCAATAAAATATCAAAATTAAATCTATAAGAACGTAAATTGAAAATTAAAAACAAGAAGTTTCGTGATGAACTAAAGAGCCTACCTTTCATGCCAATGATTATTCTACAGTATATTAAACTATCTAGAATAATGACGAAATTAATTTGGTAAAATCGAAATGTCTAATTTGTTCGAAATATACCTGGTATAATGTAGCCTAATAGAGCATTACAGTTGGCAGGCCTGGTGACTGAATATATTCTTAGTTCCATCTCTTAAGGTACAGAATAAAAAAAATGGTTGAAGTCCAATGGACGTTACATGCGGTTAGACATTGGATCTATCAGCACGCGTAAAAGCATTTTGGTAACAATGTCATGCGTGTGCTGGTCAGAAATAGCCTAATCTGAAATATTATGATATCTTGTTGTGCCAATTTTGGACGAAATACATTTGTTAGTATAGAAGTTACATGTATTCTAAAATTGGACCTATCAGCAGGCAAAGAATCATGTTGGCAGCTCTGACTTATATTAATTATTCCAAATTAATCTACTCCCTGATATATTGATAATAGGTTAAAAAATATAGACAGCATTTATTAACAGTTGGCAGCCCTGATTGCTCTTAAGAATACTTATAGTCATATCTGTTATGTTACACATAGCACATACGAAATTTGGTTGAAATCCAACTGATAGTAAAGAAGTTACATGTATTTAAAAATTGGCCCTATAAGCAGGCTTAGAATCATGTTGGTAGAACTAACGTATATAAGTTACTCCAAAATTAATGTAAAATGTCAGGTACTATACGTATGCATAGTTTAAGGCTGTCGAGTTGCATACTTTTTGATATATTGGTATTTGGATGAAAGGATAGAGAGAGCAATTATTAACAGTTGGCAGCCCTGGTGGCTCTAAGAATACTCTCAGTCATATCTGTGTATGTGCACATATTATATACAAAATTTGGTTGAAATCCAATTGATAGTGTAGATGTTATATGCATTTAAAAATTGGACTTATCAGAAGGCTTAAAATTATTTTTGCAACATTGTCATGTATGGCCTCCTGGAAATTAAACTGAAATAGTCTTATCTACATGTGTGCCAATTTTGGAATAGCTCCCATGCATACCTTGCAAGATATCCAACATGGGGCTCAAATTTCTAGTGCGTTTTTTCAGCAGTTGGTAGCACTGACATCATTTTAAAATATGGACGTGAGATATTCCGGTGCACATCTTTACTCATACTAAATTTGGTTTTGATTGCTGCAGCCGTTTAGGAGTTGATAGGGGGGACACACACACACACAGCCAGACAGACAGACACACATTTTCCCGGATCGATCTCATAAGTCTACTTTTTCCTCATTTTTGCAAAATGTCAAAAGTAGGCTAAAAATAGTTTTGCCTTATGAAGTGTTAAACATTCTATTCCCGATATCTGCTTGAACATGGCTCCCGTTCAATCAAATATGGCCGCTCGCGTTGATGTAAAGTTCCCTTGCACTTCAAATTATGTGCAAATTTGTAGCCATTCTTCTTTTTTGTTCAGTGCTGCCTATACAATTTTTAGCCTATTTTCAATTTTGAAAAAATAGGCTTATGAGATCACCTTTTGTCCGTGTGTGTGTGCGTGTGTGTGTGTGTGATTCGTGTGTGTGTCCCCCCCTAATAAAATCTAAACGGCTGGAGCGATTTCAATGAAACTCGGTATGTTTATAGCACTATTCCCGGCGACCTCGACCGTGCACTTCAAATTTTGTTACGTCTCACCAATGCAAAATGGCGGCTGTGCGAAATATTTCACCAGCATTCAATATCTCCGAAACTATTACCGATATCGCCCTGAAATTGTGTACGGTGATAAAGGGTACTACTTGAAGTTCATCTATGAGACTTTCAAAAACCTGGTGACTACAAAACCAACATGGCCGTCAAGCGAAGTTGAGACATTTGAATAGACTTTTCTCGCGATTTAACTATCCACACGTAATGAAACTTGGTACAGCAAATGTTTATACACATTGTAATGCACTGGAGTCTAATTTAGTTCAATTGTTTACATAACATCAAAATGGCGGCTGTGCGAAATATTTCACTGACATTCTATATCTCCGAAACTATTACAGATATCACCCTGCAATTTAGTACGGTGATAAAGGGTACTGATACAAGTTTACCTATGTATATTTCATAAACTTGTAAAGTAGAAAACGAACATGGCGACCAAGCGAAGTTGAGACTTTTAAATAGACTTTTCTCACGATTTAACCATCCAAACGTAATGAAACTAGGTACAGCAAGTGTTTATACACATAGTAATGCACTGGAGTCTAATTTAGTTCAATTGTTTACATAACCTTAAAATGGCGGCTGTGCGAAATATTTCACTGACATTCTATATCTCCGAAACTATTACAGATATTACCCTGCAATTTTGTACGATGATAAAGAGTACTGGTACAAGTTTATCTATGTATATTTCATAAACTTGTAAAGTAAAAAACGAACATGGCGACCAAGCGAATTTGAAATATTTTAATAGACTTTTCTCGTGATTTAACTCTCTGAGCGCAGTGAAATGTGGTACAGTAAATGATTTTGCAGATTGTAATGCACTGCCATCTAATTTAAATCAATTGTTTACATAACCTCAATATGGCGGCTGTGCGAAATTTTAAAATTAAGTTTTTATTTCTTGTGTCGTAATCATGCGATCGAAGTGAAAGTTTGAATAATGAACCTAGGCAATAATTGTCCTTGAATGGTACATAACTCTATGGCCTATACATATAACAATCCTAAATGGCGAGTTTCCGAAATATTTAGACGGTTTTCAATATCTATGAATCTTTTACAGAAACCAAACTGAAACTGTTTATGTTCATAGAGACTATGAACATATGTTCACCTATAGGACTTTCAGTAACCTGGTGAGCACAAATCCAACATGGCGGCGACGCGAAGTATAAATATTTAAATGGACGTTTCTCGCGAATTAACTATTCGAGTGCCGTGAAACGTTGCACGTTAAATGCTTATACAAATGTTGATCCACTGGCATCTAGTTTATTTCAATTGTTTGCATAATCACAAGATGGCTGCTGTGCGTAATTTTAAAAATCTCGTTTTTACTTCTTGTGTTCTAATCATGCGATTGAAGTTTGAATACCACACGTACACAATAATCTTAATGTAATAGTACAAAAATAAAAATCCAACCTGGCGACCATCTGAAATATTTAGACGGTCCTCAATATCTACGAATCTGTTACAGCAATTAAACTGAAATTTGTATGTTGATAGAGACAATTAACATGAGTAGGATATATGAAAATAGGCTGTATAGTTCTTCAGGGAAATACTTGTTTTTATTATGGAGTGATATTCTTACACGCGCACACACATCGTTACTCACTCAACTCACGTAATTCTGAAGTAGTTCCTACTTTTCTTACCAATTCTACCGTCCACGACAACTAGCTTTGGACGTGGCTACTAGATACCACCGCAGCCGGCCCCGTGGTGATGGGGTAGCGCGCCTCCCTCTCACCCGGAGGCCCCGGGTTCGATTCCCGGCTCCGTCAGGAATTTTATAAACTGACGTGAAGGCTGCAACGGGGTGCACTCAGCCTCGTGAGGACAATTGAGTAGCTGTCTGACAGTGAGGCAGCGCCCCGATCACGAAATCCAATATTAACGGCCGAAGGGACCGGATGCGCTGATTACGCGTCACCTCAATATCTTCAGGCCAATTGGCCGGGCAGCGGTGGCTTGCTAGGCCTAGGCCCTTCATGGGCTGTAGTGCCAGGGGTTATTATTATTATTCTCACACGCGCACACACACCGTTACTCACGTGAATCACAAAACCTTGCAACACAAAACAAACCCAACGTATAACGTGATTCCAACCGTTAAACGACGTGCTATTCAACCACAGTTACAACCTTAACACAGTGATCAGGATCTGATATGGCCACTTGAGCGTCAAAACGCGTAATTCTAAATTGCCCATTTTATTATGTATTATTTGCAAAGAACAATTTGCACGTAAGACACGTTCACCCAAAATTATAATATACATCTTTGGTGTACGTAATTGGCCTGTGTAACTCTGTCCTTTTAGAGCAGTTCTTCAGGTTCAGAGTTGGCATTTGCAGTTGTCATCCGGTGTTTGGGGGCCGTCGGTCGTGCAGATCTTCCAGTGAAAGTCGTCGGCGGCGAATCTTGTATATACATGTCTGAGCTCGAAGTTTGGACCTTTGTATGTGTCTGTCTGTAGTGCGTCCGTGGAGTGGATATCCGCTGGAACCTGCCGTGCATTTTCTCTTCTCTCTTCGTGGACGAAGATAGAGGCAGGTGTGTCCTGTAGGTTGAATTTGGATTTGATGCCATCCAGAAAGAATGATTCATTGGCTATTACGTATGCTAATCTCTTTTCGGTGAATTTGGAGATCTGGAGGATGCGTTTCAGGTATCGGGCTTTTATACTTTCAAGTCTCCTCATGTTGGATATGTTGAGCATTTTCCATATTAGTTTGGATGCCGTATGTTGCCACTGCACCAACTTTCAGTTTGAAAAGGACCATTTAAGTGTGATAACTAGCTAATATATGTAAATTTTCCACCAGTGTATTTACATATTTATAACTCGTACCCCACCCAATTAATTGGGCACAATGTTGTTGACCGACTGAAAAGCTTCAAATTATGTATCATCACATAATTAGCCTATTTTCATATATGAAAACAAGTAGTTCCGTGAAGAAATACACAGCCTATTTTCATATATACCACTTGTGTTAATTGCCTCTATCTATATACAAAATTTCAGCTTGATTGCTGTAATAGATTCGTAGATATTGTGATCCTACGGATGGTCGCCATGTTGGATTGTTAAAAGTATAGGGCATAGAGTCATGTACCATTAAAGGAAAATTATTGCGTAGGTTCTTTATTCAAACTTTCACATCGATCGCATGATTACTACACAAGAAATAAAAAACATAATTTTAAAATTCGCAAAGCCACCATCTTGAGATTATGTAAACAAGTGAACAAAATTAGATACCAGCGTATTGCAATGCGTATAAACATTTCCTGTACCAGATTTCATTGCGGTTGGAACATTAAATCACGAGAAAGGTCTATTTAAAATTTTCAAATTCGCTTGGCCACCATATTCGTCTTGTAGTTAACCGGTGTTTGAAAGTCTTATAGATGAACTTGCAGTAGTGCCCTTTATCTCCGTACAAAATTTCAGGGTGATACAGCTAATAGTTTCAGAGATATAGTATGCCGGTAAAATATTTCGCACATCCGCCATCTTGTGATTATGTAAACAATTGAACGAAGTTAGATGTCGGTGCATTAAAATGTATATAAACATATACTGTACCAAGTTTTATTGCGTTTGTTTGGTTAAATCGCAAAAAACGTCTATTTAAAAGTCGCAAATTCGCGTACTACTATAAGTTCAGCTACGTGACTTTTAAAAAAATCCTCTCGGCACGCCGGAAGGCGGAGGTAGATTTCACCGGACAAACTTGGAGATAGGCGAAAATAGGCAGAATATGCAGGTTTTCGTAGTACGATCAGACCTCATTTATCGCGTGAAAGTATTTTATAATTGGAGATTAATTAACTTTGTTTTTCTTCATTTTAAACATATTTTAAACATTTTATTGTCTTACGGGGACGGTAACCTTCTAGTCATTTGGAGTCCATTTTTAGCCTATTTTCAATTTTGAAAAAATAGGCTTATGAGATCACCTTTTGTCCGTGTGTGTGTGCGCGTGTGTGTGTGTGAGAGGTGTGTGTGTGTGTACCCCTAATAAAATCTAAACGGCTGGAGCGATTTCAGTGAAACTCGGTAAGTTCATAGCACTATTCCCGGCGACGTCGACCGTGCCCATCGAATTTCGTAACGTCTCACCAATCCAACATGGCGGCTGTGCGAAATATTTCACTAGCATTCAGTATCTCCGAAACTATAACGGATATCGCCCTGAAATTGTGTACGGTGATAAAGGGTACTACTAGAAGTTCACCTATGAAACTTTCAAAAACCTGGTTACTACATATCCAACATGGCGGCCAAGCGAAGTGGAGACTTTTAAATAGACTTTTCTCGCGATTTAACTATCCAAACGTAATGAAACTTGGTACAGCAAATATTTATACACATTGCAATGCACTGGAGTCTAATTTAGTTCAATTGTTTACATAACCTCAAAATGGCGGTTGTGCGAAATATTTCACTGACATTCTATATCCCCGAAACTATTACAGATATCACCCTGCAATATTGTACGGTGATAAAGGGTACTGATACAAGTTTACCTATGTATAATTCATAAACCTGTAAAGTACAAAACGAACATGGCGACCAAGCGAATTTGAAATATTTTAATAGACTTTTCTCGTGAGTTAACTCTCTGAGCGCAGTGAAATGTGGTACAGTAAATGAATTTGCAGATTGTAATGTACTGCCATCTAATTTAATTCAATTGTTTACATAACCTCAAGATGGCGGCTGTGCGAAATTTTAAAATTAAATTTTTATTTCTAGTGTCGTAAACATGCGATCGAAGTGAAAGTTTGAATAATGAACCTAGGCAATAAGTGACATTGAATGGTACATAACTCTATGGCCTATACATATAACAATCATAAATGGCAAGCTTCCGTAATATTTAGACGGTTCTCAATATATATGAATCTTTTACAGCAACCAAACTGAAATGTTTTATGTTCATAGAGACTATGAACATATGTTCACCTATAGGACTTTCAGTAACCTGGTGAGCACGAATCCAACATGGCGGGGACGCGAAGTATAAATATTTAAATGGACGTTTCTCGCGAATTAACTATCCGGGTGCCGTGAAACGTTGCACGTTTTAAATGCTTACACAAATGTTGATCCACTGGCATCTAATTTATTTCAATTGTTTGCATAATCACAAGATGGCTGCTGTGCGTAATTTTAAAATCTCGTTTTTACTTCTTGTGTTCTAATCATGCGATTGAAGTTTGAATACCACACTTACACAATTATCTTAATATAATAGTACAAAAATAAAAATCCAACCTGGCGACCATCTGAAATATTTAGACGGTTCTCAATAACTACGAATCTGTTACAGCAATTAAACTGAAATTTTGTATGTTGATAGAGGCAATTAACATGAGCAGGATATATGAAAATAGGCTGTACAGTTCTTCACGGAACTACTTGTTATACTTGTGGTCACACTGTCCTTATGCAAGGTTTCGACACTGATGTGTAACTATGTAACGGTCTGTTACTTCTTCACGCAAAATTATATCTCCCGCAGAGATGTTGGTTGGTTCCTCAGTTTAGGGGCTGCGACAACGCGGTCATATAACCCCGTGTACTTTGGGTGAGTGTAGAATCTGTCTGATAAACGGTGTGAATTGTGATGGCTGTATTAGTCTGTAATTCAGGTAAGGAATGCAGACGCTAAATTTCAAGCAGTAGTTCCTAATGTTGCTACCAGATAGTAACGTCAACGCCACCCAGCTGTGAACTTGGCTACTAGATGCCACCTCAATCAGCAACTCGCAACGAACGTTGGAACTTCCCCTCCAAAGGAAAGCTTACTGAGGGATTTTTAGCGCTCTTAGAAAATCCGACGACTTTGGCCGGCTTTGAACCCGCGAACTTGGGCATAGAAGTTCAGCATGCTACCAGTTACGTCACCGAAGCCGCTTCACACTTAGTCAGATGGAAATCTGAATCTGATCTCGCGCAAGTGCGTTGTCATGGCAACGTCTGATGGCTCATCCCTCATCAATTTAGTAGTGTTGCCATGTCAACCACTGATAGCTCTTGGCATTTTCTTATAATTCCGAAATCATTTTTCTCATCCCTTGGCGCAATGGTGGCTCATATCAAAAATTCTTTCAGACAAACGTTTTAGGTAATTATTAGGGGAATATTGTCCATTTTGTACGGTTTTGATATTGTGCCTATTAACAGAGATATGATTAATGTTTCCCGAAAAAAACACTTTTTCCCACCCCTTCGGTCAATGGTTGGTGCTATCAAAAAACGTTTCAAACATAAATTTCTGAGCTTTATCCGACACATAGTATGAACTTTGAACGGATTCGATATTTCACATATTAAGAGAGTTATAGCAATATTTCATTTTTTTTGAAAAAAAAAAGTCCCCCATTTTCATCCCCTTCGACCGATTTAGCCCAGTAACGAACTCGTCCGAGATTTTATGGGTATACATATTCGGTAAAAAATTCAAAGAGATTGGTGCAAAATTACGGCAGTTATCGTGTCCACAAGAAACTGATATACATATATACATATATTACATAAATTATATATAAACTTTTGAACTGACGGTGGTTTTGGGGTCTGGGGGATGTGAAACGCGAAGATATGTCGAAATTTTCCGGAAATCGAAACATGGTACCCATTGCAATAGTTAGCTTTCTAATGAAATCTACCTAAAATACTGCCGTCAACGACACCTAGCTGTGAACTTGGCTACTAGATGCCACCTCAATCAGAAACTCGCAACGAACGTTGGAACTTCCCCTCCGAAGGAAAGCAAACTCAGGTTTTTTAGCGCTCTTAGTAAATCCGACGACTTCAGCCGGGTTTGAACCCGCGACCTTGGGCATAGAAGTTCAGCATGCTACCAGTTCCGATACCGAAGTCGCTTCCCACTGACATATGAAAACTGAATGTGATCTCGTGCAGTTGCGTTGTCATAGCAACTGCTGATGGTCATCCCTTATCAATTAAAAGTAAAGTTGTCATGGCAACCTCTCTTGGCACTTGGCATTTTCTTATAATTTAAATCATTTTGTTCACCCCGTGGCGTAATGGTGAGTCATATCAAAAATTCTTTCATACAAAAGTTTTAGGTAATTATTGGAGGAATATTGTCCATTTTGTGCGGTTTTGATATTGTGCCTATTAACAGAGATATGATTAATGTTTCCCGAAAAACCCACTTTTTCCCACCCCTTTGGTCAATGGTTGGTGCTATCAAAAAACTTATTTGACATAAATTTTTGGCACTTATCCGACACATATTATGAACTTTGAAGGGATTCGATATTTCATGTATTAAGAGAGTTATAGCGATATTTCACTTTTTCGAAAAAAAGCCCCCCATTTTTACCCCCTTTGACCGATTTTGCCCATTAACGAACTCGACCGAGATTTTATAGGGATACATATTATGTTAAAAATTCAAAGTGATAAATTACGGCAGTTATCGTGTCCACAAGAAACTGATATATATATATATATATATATATATATATATATATATATATATATATATATATAGATAGATACATATATACATAAATTATATATAAACTTTTGAACTGACGGTGGTTTTGGGGTCTGGGGGATGTGAAACGCGAAGATATGTCGAAATTTTCCGGAAGTCGAAACATGGGACCCATTGCAATAGTTAGCTTTCTAGAGAAATCTACCTAAAAGTCCCCCATTTTCATCCCCTTCGACCGATTTAGCCCAGTAACGAACTCTTCCGAGATTTTATGGGTATACATATTCGGTAAAAAATTCGAAGAGATTGGTGCAAAATTACGGCAGTTATCGTGTCCACAAGAAACTGATATACATATATACATATATTACATAAATTATATATAAACTTTTGATCTGACGGTGGTTTTGGGGTCTGGGGGATGTGAAACGTGAAGATATGTCGACATTTTCCGGAAATCGAAACATGGTACCCATTGCAATAGTTAGCTTTCTAATGAAATCTACCTAAAATACTGCCGTCAACGACACCTAGCTGTGAACTTGGCTACTAGATGCCACCTCAATCAGAAACTCGCAACGAACGTTGGAACTTCCCCTCCGAAGGAAAGCAAACTCAGGTTTTTTAGCGCTCTTAGTAAATCCGACGACTTCCGCCGGGTTTGAACCCGCGACCTTGGGCATAGAAGTTCAGCATGCTACCAGTTCCGATACCGAAGTCGCTTCCCACTGACATATGAAAACTGAATGTGATCTCGTGCAGTGGCGTTGTCATAGCAACTGCTGATGGTCATCCCTTATCAATTAAAAGTAAAGTTGTCATGGCAACCTCTCTTGGCACTTGGCATTTTCTTATAGTTTAAATCATTTTGTTCACCCCGTGGCGTAATGGTGAGTCATATCAAAAATTCTTTCAGACAAAAGTTTTAGGTAATTATTGGAGGAATATTGTCCATTTTGTGAGGTTTTGATATTGTGCCTATTAACAGAGATATGATTAATGTTTCCCGAAAAACCCACTTTTTCCCACCCCTTTGGTCAATGGTTGGTGCTATCAAAAAACTTATTTGACATAAATTTTTGGCACTTATCCGACACATATTATGAACTTTGAAGGGATTCGATATTTCATGTATTAAGAGAGTTATAGCGATATTTCACTTTTTCGAAAAAAAGCCCCCCATTTTTACCCCCTTTGACCGATTTTGCCCATTAACGAACTCGACCGAGATTTTATAGGGATACATATTATGTAAAAAATTCAAAGTGATAAATTACGGCAGTTATCGTGTCCACAAGAAACTGATATATATATATATATATATATATATATATATATATATATAGATAGATAGATACATATATACATAAATTATATATAAACTTTTGAACTGACGGTGGTTTTGGGGTCTGGGGGATGTGAAACGCGAAGATATGTCGAAATTTTCCGGAAGTCGAAACATGGGACCCATTGCAATAGTTAGCTTTCTAGAGAAATCTACCTAAAAGTCCCCCATTTTCATCCCCTTCGACCGATTTAGCCCAGTAACGAACTCGTCCGAGATTTTATGGGTATACATATTCGGTAAAAAATTCGAAGAGATTGGTGCAAAATTACGGCAGTTATCGTGTCCACAAGAAACTGATATACATATATACATATATTACATAAATTATATATAAACTTTTGATCTGACGGTGGTTTTGGGGTCTGGGGGATGTGAAACGTGAAGATATGTCGACATTTTCCGGAAATCGAAACATGGTACCCATTGCAATAGTTAGCTTTCTAATGAAATCTACCTAAAATACTGCCGTCAACGACACCTAGCTGTGAACTTGGCTACTAGATGCCACCTCAATCAGAAACTCGCAACGAACGTTGGAACTTCCCCTCCGAAGGAAAGCAAACTCAGGTTTTTTAGCGCTCTTAGTAAATCCGACGACTTCCGCCGGGTTTGAACCCGCGACCTTGGGCATAGAAGTTCAGCATGCTACCAGTTCCGATACCGAAGTCGCTTCCCACTGACATATGAAAACTGAATGTGATCTCGTGCAGTGGCGTTGTCATAGCAACTGCTGATGGTCATCCCTTATCAATTAAAAGTAAAGTTGTCATGGCAACCTCTCTTGGCACTTGGCATTTTCTTATAATTTAAATCATTTTGTTCACCCCGTGGCGTAATGGTGAGTCATATCAAAAATTCTTTCAGACAAAAGTTTTAGGTAATTATTGGAGGAATATTGTCCATTTTGTGAGGTTTTGATATTGTGCCTATTAACAGAGATATGATTAATGTTTCCCGAAAAACCCACTTTTTCCCACCCCTTTGGTCAATGGTTGGTGCTATCAAAAAACTTATTTGACATAAATTTTTGGCACTTATCCGACACAAATTATGAACTTTGAAGGGATTCGATATTTCATGTATTAAGAGAGTTATAGCGATATTTCACTTTTTCGAAAAAAGCCCCCCATTTTTACCCCCTTTGACCGATTTTGCCCATTAACGAACTCGACCGAGATTTTATTGGGATACATATTATGTAAAAAATTCAAAGTGATTGGTGCTAAATTACGGCAGTTATCGTGTCCACAAGAAACTGATATATATATATATATATAGATAGATAGATACATATATACATAAATTATATATAAACTTTTGAACTGACGGTGGTTTTGGGGTCTGGGGGATGTGAAACGCGAAGATATGTCGAAATTTTCCGGAAGTCGAAACATGGGACCCATTGCAATAGTTAGCTTTCTAAAGAAATCTACCTAAAACCTGCTAACTACAAAACGAACATGGCGGCCAAGTGATGTTGCAATGCACTGACATATATTTTACTTCAATTGTTTACATAATCTCAAGATGGCGGCTGTGCGACACTTTAAAGTTAAGTTTTTATTTCTTGTGTTCTAATCGTGCTTTCGAAATCAACGTTAGTATAATGAACGTACAAAATAATCCTCTTCTAATAGTACATAACTGTAATTCCATCTTGTTGACCATCCGAAATATTTAGACGGTTATACGAATCTTTTACAGCAATCAAACTGAAAATTTGTATGTTGATAGAGGCAATTAATATTAAGATATATGAAAATAGGCTATTTAGTTCTTCACGGAACTACAGTACTTGTTTCTCTGATGTGTCTGTGGTAATTCTAGAAGTGGTATTACGAGTTGTCACCGAATATGTGCGATCTGAATGTACTTCGTGAGCAGGTGAAAATGAACGTAACGTTCTCTCCCCGTCGTGAGAATAACACCTGGATTATCTATCTAACATCTTGCAAGGCTACAAATCAGAAACTCTTTCCAGTAGTCGGTGCGCGCAACGTAATTTCCTCGAGGATATCTCTCATGGCGACCGCAACATTAGTTAAAGACTGGGACGTCCCACTGTTAATTTACTCGCAGGTGACCGGATTACGGTTCCTTTGACCACTCGGCACATCCCAGTCTCTTGGTTATGAATTGGGACCGGATGTTTAGACTATTTTCATTTTATGAAAAAATAAGCCTATGAGATCACGTTTTGTCCGTGTGTGTGTGTATGTATGTATGTGTGTGTTTGTTTGTTTGTTTGTTTGTTTGTTTGTGTATGTCCCCCCTAATAACTTCTAAACGGCTAGAGAAATTTCAATGAAACGCGGTAAGATCATAGCACCATTTTGGCCGACCCCGACCATGCTCTTTATGTTTTATTACGTCTCACCAATCCAACATGGCGGCTGTGCGAAATATTTCACCGGCATTCAATATCTCCGGAACTATTACTGATATCACCCTGCAATTTTGTACCGTGATAAAGGGCGCTATTGGAAATTCACCTAAGAGACTTTCAAAAACCTGTTAACTACAAAACCAATATGGCGGCCAAGCGAAAGTGAAACGTTTTAATCGATTTTTCTCGCAATTTAACCATCCAAATGCAATGCAATTTGGTACAGTAAATGTTTATACACATTGTAATGCACTGGAATCTAATTTAGTTCAATTGTTTATATAACCTCAAAATGGTGGCTGTGCGCAATTTTCAAATTAAGTTTTTATTTCTAGTGTATTAATCATGCAATCGAAGTGAACGTTTGAATAATGAACCTACGCAATAATCGGCATCTAATAGTGGGCTACATAACCCTATGGCTAACATATATAAAAATCCAACACGGCGACCATCCGAAATATTTAGGCGGTTCTCAATATCTACGAATCTATTACTGCAATCAAACTGAAATTTTGTATGTTGATAGTGGCAATTAACATAAGTAGGATATATGAAGATAGGCTGTATAGTTCTTCACGAAACTACTTGTTAGGCTTTGAAATTATTTAGTTGCAGTATTTGTACTGCAACTGTCAGTGTATGCTAAATGCAGTATATATGTTAGGTGAAATGATAAATGGTGATAGCTATCCGTAGATTGTACTTAAGAGAGATTATATGGTTGTAAACTATGGTTAAACTATAAATTTCTAGGCTAACTACTTATCTGATTGTCTTCCGTACAACAGCTACTCGCAGTTTTCGTGCTCACTGGAACTCACTGTGCGGTCGACTGCGGTGGTTTCTAGGCTAACTACTTATCTGATTGTCTTCCATCGCTATCACTCCCCACAGCACGTAGGGCCAGGGGGGAGAAAGCAGGGAAAAACCAGTCGTTAAAATAACCACCGCAGTCGAACGTTCATGGAGAGCTCACCCCTCTTCACGCTACTAAAAAACACACCCTGTCGGAAACAAAACACAATTTAGCGACACAGCCAAGCTAGATAAAAAAGGGGGGAAATTAGGGGGTTTTTAATAGGTAAATGTTATCTGGATCAGGTGTACTATGTACTTTTCTTCTGCAATAAACCAAGGCCCATATTCGCGGCAGTATTAAAGGTGCCAGGACGTCCTCATAAGACCGTCTACGCTTAGTTCGAATGGGTTATGCTCCACGCGTAGCGAGGGCTAATCCACGGTCTTTAATAGTTGTAGACCCACCTCATTCAATAACATACATCTTATCTAGGTTGGCAACACCTCACATAAACACATCGCTATCACTCCCCACAGCACGTAGGGGCAGGGGGGAGAAAGCAGGGAAAAACCAGTCGATAAGATAACCACCACAGTCGACCGCACAGTGAGTTCCAGTGAGCACGAAAACTGCGAGTAGCTGTTGTACGGAAGACAATCAGATAAGTAGTTAGCCTAAAATTTTATAGTTTAACCATAGTTTACAACCATATAATCTCTAAAGTACAATCTCGGATAGCAATCACCATTTAGCATTTCACCTAACATATATACTGCATTTAGCATACACTGACAGTTGCAGTACAAATACTGCAACTAAATAATTGTACATATTGTAAATATTTTCACCTGTATTTCAAACATAGATTTTGTAGCCTAAGAGTAATGGATCTGATGATGATCGCTTGACGATCGAAACTGGTCATCCTAGTGTTTTATTAATCTCATGTAATTTATTTCAGGATTAGGGCATAACCCATCTCTTTTGGGTACATTCATGTTGACCGACTGAAAAGCACTAAACTCTTGTTTACTAAGGCAACACTGAAAATATGGCTTCAAACACCACAATACATATAGGTATGTTGTTGTAAAATTTGGTAGAGATCAGATTATTAGGTTGGTCGTAATTTGATTTAAGCTTTTAATATTTGGGTGGCCGCCATTATGTTTCCGTCAAGATGGTGGCAATATAAAACATGACACTGAGGTGCCCTTTGCTAGTGTTACCTCTGTACCAAATTTTGTTCAATTCGGTTTCGCCGTGTTTGAATAGATAGGGGGAATCGATTTGCATACAAACATGGCCGCCATCCACAAAGTGTTAGGCTGATGACCTTGTAGTTTGGTCAAAAGACTCTTCATATACAAAGGTATATGGTTGCAAAATTTGGTATCGATAAAATGATCATATTGGTCGTAATTTGATTTAAGCTTCTAACATTAAGGTGGCCACCATTACGTTTTCGTCAAGATGGCGGCGATAAGGAACATGACACTGAGGTGTCCTTTGCTAGTGCTACCTCTATACCAAATTTCGTTCAATTCAGTTTGACCGTGTTTGAATTGATAGGGGGAATCGATTTGCACACATACATGGCCGTCATCTACAAACTATTGGGCTGATGACCTTTTAGTTTAGTCAAAAGACGCCCACCATGTAAATATATGTTGTTGCAAAATTTGGTAGTGATCAGATGATTGAGTTAGTCGTAATTTGATTAAAGCTTTGAACATTTGGGTGGCCGCCATTACGTTTCCGTCAATATGGCGGCGATATAAAACATGGCACTGAGGTGCTCTTTGGTAGTTCTACCTCTGAACCAAATTTCATTCAATTCGGTTTCACCGTGTTCGAAATGATAGGGAGGGGGTGGGACAGACATTCAGAGTACACACACTCACACACACACACACACACAAACACACACACAAACACAGACTCCCACACAGACAGACACACATTTTTTCGCCCTGTGTTGATCTCATAAGTCTACTTTCATTTTTTGCAAAAATCGAAAGTAGGCTAATAGATTAAAATCAGATTTTAAAGAGGCTTTTCTTCTTCTGCGCGAATGGGTCTCCTAGGACCACGCGGAATCGACACTTCTTGGCCTTGATATTTGCCCAATAACTCTTCATGCGCAACGATTGAGCGAGTCTTCGTTGCTGCGACCAGACGTGTCTGGTAGGTCTTCTCTCTTCTCCCTCAAAACCCCGTGTATGAGTAATTTTTCTATTTTCCTGCCGATCCTTAAGATTGGGAAAACCTAATTCAGCCAAGTCATATTCCGCCTGTTTGTACCAATTGGACCTTGTTGCCTTTTTCTGCAAAAACGTATAGATTTTATTTGTTAACCTAGTTGGGTCCATTCTGTCCAAATGTCTTGACTTGAGATCATCTTTTGTCCTTGTGTGTGTGCGTGCGTGTGTGTGTGTGTGTGTGTGTGTGTGAGAGAGGAGTGTGTGTGTGTGTCTCCTAATAACTTCTAAACGGCTGGAGCGAATTCAATGAAACTCGGTAAGTTCATAGCACAATTCCGGACGACCGTGTCCTTCAAATTTTGTTACGTCTCACCAATCCAACATGGCGGCTGTGCGAAATATTTCACCAGGATTCAATATCTCCGAAACTATTCCCGATATCCCCCTGGATTTTTTTACGGTGATAAAGGGAACTACTAGAAGTCTTGAATGACTTGAATGTGGTCTGATTTTGTCTTTACGGGGTTTTGAAGCACTCCGATTTACCTCACGGCACACTACTGTGGTCTCCCCAGAATCCGAATAGACCACAAGTGGTTTTTCAACCGTGGGATTTGACCCACTGGGGTAATATGTTTGTATAGGTGCTCTATACATGTTGATTAACTTGGATAATTGACTGAGTTCTCAGTCGAGTTAAACTCAGAGTTCCACTTCTGAGTATTGGTATGTCAGCCACCACTAACATGTGAACAGACGCTGTCGGGGTACCGCCACTTACATATGGGACCGTCGTGCCCGTAAAATTGATATATGGCATGGCAACCATATACCTTTTGCCCTTATTAACCTGAGCACTAGGTTGCCTCGTTCGCCATCTACACTGTTCCAGAGTCCACCTCTTCCACTGCAGATACCGTTGAGGAATTCACCGTAACCATGGCAAGGGACCCTTACAAGGTATTACCAGCCGGGTCAGCTGGACCTAGGTTTTTTAAAGAGGTGTTACTCTTCTAGCACTCCCTACTTTGTTCCGGCTTGTGACAGACAGAGCCTGGCTTACCAATAATGAATGCAGGTTGGCGAGGCTTTTAGGTTTAAAGTGTAGCAAAATTTGACATAACTTAAACTGCGCAAACCTTAAAATTAGCGTAGTGCCTAACAGCGAGTAGAAATTCTGATTGTAGCCGGCCCCGTGGTTTTGGGGTAGTGCGCCTGCCTCTCACCTGGAGGCCCTGGGTTAGATTCCCGGCTCCGTCAGGGATTTTAGAAACTGACGTGAGGGCTGGAACGGGGTGCACCCAGCCCCGTGCGGACAATTGAGTGGCTATCTGACAGTGAGGCAGCGTCCCGATCACGAAAACCAAGATTAACGGTCGAGGGGACCCGATGCGCTGAATACACCTCACCCCTATATCTTCAGGCCAAATGGCTGGGCAGCGGTCGCTTGGTAGGCCTAGGCCCTTCATGGGCTGTAGTGCCAGGGGTTATTTATTTATTTATTAATCTGATTGCACGAGAGTGTAAATATTTTACATAATGATACGAGGATTGTAGTAGAATAGATAATTTTTCATAAAAGGTTCTCCGTTTGCTATACACCCACCACCCCAGACATATAAATGGAGAAACGTTTCACTTCAATAAATGGAACAAAACTGCAATTAGGTATTCTTGGGTACTCGCCTATGATTTAGGTTTTTTAGGTACTACATAATTCATGAATATGGCTCTTGTGATTCGGGAAGGTATTAAAGAATTTTTAAATTTAGAAATAAAGAAAACAATAGGTAAAAACCTAAGAATCCGGTCCCCAGTTATGAATGAGGGACTTGTATGCTACAACATGCCCATTCCTAGCGCGAAAACCATCTGAAGGGATAAGATCATCATTAACTCGTGAGGATAGGCGCTCGGGAATTTTTGATTCGAGACTTAACTAATGGTCTATATTTTCATTTTGGTCAGCCCTTATTCCCTGTCGCTTACTGTACCTTCCTAGCCTTGAACTTCACCCTGCAAAAGAAACATGTTGATAGCTTTTGGAACACTCAAGTTATTTATATATTATTTACGGTCGGGTGAGATTTACCCATGGCCAGTCCTCGCGTGACAATTTTCGGCTGACGTTAGTCGGGACAATCTGTTAAAATTAAGGGGAAAATCCACCTATTTTGGTGCAGCACAATCACATAGCTCACGTTCTTGGTTGGTTGGTTGGTTTCTCAGTTTAGGGGCTGAGGCAACACGGTCATCTAGCCCCGTGTATTTTGGGTGTGTGTAGAATCTGTCTGATAACCGGTGTTAATTATGATGGCTGTATTAGTGTGTGTTATCTGTGATTCAGTAAAAGGACTGCAGACGATTACTTCTCTAGTTCCTACTTTTGCTACCAAATGTTACCGTCCACGACACCTAGCTGCGGACGTGGCTACTAAATGCCATCGCAGTCAGCACCTGGCGAAGATCATTGAAACTTAAAAAGCGTTATCAAACTAACCTACACATTTTAGCTTCCACAATTGTAGTTAATGGAAGGTTCTTTTTCATACCATGAATGTAGGACATGGGACCGCTGGCTTTACTTCCCCTCCGAAGAAAGGCATACTGAGGGATTTTTAACGCTCTTAAAAATCTGACGACTTTGGCCGGGTTTGAACCCGCGATCTTGGGCATAGATGCTCAGCATGCTACCAACTATGCTACCGAAGCCGCCAGAAAGGACAATAAAAGACCGTAAGTTGGTCACCCCTCGTCCAGCGAGCAGAGAAAAGGAAGGACTATTGTAATGAAGTTTTGATCTCCCCACTGTGGCCAAGTTTGTATCCGGGATTACCATGATATAACACCAAGTTACAGCGACCCTTCTCGGGTTACAAACCAGCGCTGCGGAAGTGAAGTCTTACTTGTCTCCAAGTTGCACAGGCCGTAGCTTCCGCGTCTTCAGCTTGGAGGGCCTTGACATCATTCATTCAGTCAATCAATAAAGCAATCATTTGATCCTCATTTGTTCTTCCCCTCAGGGGCTCACATCTAGTGGGACGTGGGTTGGCGACAACGAGACCCCAGTCGAGTCCGGCTATGCTTCCACTTACTCGTACCGGGCTCCGTCTTCTTTCTGACCTCTCTTGGTCAACTCTTCTTCTCATCCGAGATCGACGGCATTAGGGTATCCGAGGCCTAGGGAGTCTCTTCCTTTCCCACCTTAATTGGCCCTTGCCATCTTTCCTGATACCTTCCTTCTGCGAGGGGTCAGCCCTTTTTTTCTTTTCTTGTTATCTTCAGCCTTCTGCTCAAGGCCCTCAAGGAGGCAGGGTGGGTGTAGCCCCACCACTTCTGGTGCACCCTGGATAGTGCTACACCCTCAGGGGCTGAAGCCTGTTGAGTTCGGGAGTTGGCGATCCCGGGGGATTCCTGAGCTGGATTCGTTTTTCTCCTTTTTCCATTGACTTTGGGGCGGGCACTCTCCTCTTTCCCCTTTCCTATCTGCCTTTCATGGCTCTCCTTCCTTCCAAGTCCCTCAATCCTCATTCTTCGAGGGCATTTCTTTTCTTCCTGTCCTTTATTTGCCTTATCCTTTATTTGTTTACCATTTCTTCTAGTTTGTAAGTCTGTAGTTAGTATTAGTTATAGTTTACATTCTCATCTCATCTTTTACTATCACCTAAACCATTAGAGGCTGATAACCTAGATGTTAGGCACTTTAAAACAACAATTTGTTCCTTCTTTCTCTCATTCTTTCTTTACATTAACATTACATCATTGATGTTGAATTATAGTCTATGTTTGTGGACCAAAAACGCGGGATTGGTACGCTAAATGAAGAAGTCCGTGGCTCCTAAATGATCATGATCTTTTAATGTACAGTCTAGTTGAAAATCTGAGTAAATCAACGATCTCCTTGACAACAGCAGCACGCTCTCAAATAATTCTACAACTCTTGCCTGGAAATCATTAATCGAGTTAAACTATCGTCATCTCTTCAGCAGCCGTCCATTGTAGTTGTGCTGCCTCCAGTGAACCCATAACGTGTTGATCACTTCATATCTAATGAGCGAGTTATCAGTCAAAGCCGTTTGAAGAGCTTATTTCAAAAGTGTCTTAAATCCATGAAATGCAAAACTTCAGAAATCGCGCTTTTGTTTCTTCGTATAATTAAATTCAGATATGATAATGAATATAATGTAATTTCATCGTTACTTTTATGCACATCCTGACACTGTGTTTTAAAAATCTCCTATCAATGGAAATGGTGGTAATCGTCTCCTGTATTTGGAGTTAGGACGTTTTGGAAATAAAATATATATTGACAAACGCTTTGAGTGACATTTATGAACATTTAAATGATTTAAACGCGACAAACCCAAACAGATGCTCTACACATTCTTCAAAGTTAGTCATGGTCTTGATTTATCACGCGATACCACGTGATGTCCAGAGAGCCATCGGATTGGTCAACATGGATATAAGACACATTGGAAATAAATACACTTTGGAGTTACGTCACTTTGCAAATAAACTTAGATTTTAGACAATATCTGATGATATGGGATATACGACGTATTGCGACTTAAAACCTTTGTTATACGTTGAGGGAACCTATAGGCCTACTGTAATCTTGCTTATGAGAGAAAAAACTTCGGTGGCGTAGTTGTTAGCATGTTGAGCTTCTATGCCCAAGGTCGCGGGTTCAAACCCGGCCAAAATCGTCAGATTTTTTCAGAGCGTGAAAAATCCCTCAGTATGCCTTCCTTCGGAGGGGAAGTAAAGTCGCTGGTCCCACGTCATAGATTGATGGCGTATAAAATAACCTTCCAATAATTACACTTGCGTGAAGCCAAGTTATAGCTTTAATTTGACTAACGCTCTTAGGTTCCAACGTTCGTCGCCAGGAGCCTACTGCGGTGGCATCTAGTAACCAAGTTCAGAACTAGCTGTCATTGACGGTGGCATTTGGTAGCAAAAGTAGGAACTACTTGAAAATTGAATGTATGCAGTCCTTACTTGAATTTAAAACAGATAACACACACTAATACAGTCATCACAATTGTCTGGCTGCGTGGCTCAGGGGTAACGTTCTCGCTTGCTGAGGCCAAGGCTGCAGGTTCGAAACCTGGCGCAGTCAGCTGGCATTTGAGGGTGCGCAAATGCGAGGGAGCCGTGTCAGTACATTTACTGGCACGTTAAAGATCCCCTTCGTCGCAAAATTCCGGCACCCCGGCGTCTCTAAAAGCCAGGGTCGTTAAAAGGGACGTAAAAGCAATAACATTATTATTATTATTAGTCATCACAACTAACACCTGTTATGAGACAGATTCTACACACACCCAAAGTACACGGGGCTACATGACAGAGTTGTCGCATCCCGGAAACTGGCAAAGCAACCTACCGTCATTTGTATTGGAGTGATTACTAAATCCAAGTACATAAATATTGCCCTGGAAATTGATATTGCACCGAGCTCAGTTGACAACTCAGCGGCCTAGCTTTGCTACTATTTGACTATTCGCTGCCAGCTAAGGTACACTACTTGGAGTGGTCGAACTGTCCACATCTTGAGTTAAAAATCTGCAATGGTACAGCGCGAAATAATTGCTTCCATAGTTCCCCGCCCCCTCGGACACTTGGATGGAGAAACTAATCAAGGGCACTGTATTGAGTGTGCGTACAAGAGTGAAGACTAGTTTCATGCTTGGAACAAGGGCAATCTGCATTCTCTGCGGGAACCAATATGAGTAAATATTTAAAGTGAACAAATTTGATTTAAAGGTATTCTCGAAATGATTTGAATTCAGTCGTGATGATATGAATAAAAGTAAAACAAAATAATTGTAAGTCAGATAACCCTACTGACATGAACAAAGAAGGCAGACTATTTTTACTACAGGTAAACATACTTATTGGTATCTGAAACAAACAGTAAATAAGAACAGAAAAGGACAGAAACAGATGAAAAAGGTAAACATATTCGTTGACATCTTAAGCAAACATTAAATAAGAACAAAATTAACAATCTGACGAACGGAAGTACAAAATAACATTAATAATAAAAATAATTATTATGTGTTATAAATGGTGTAAAATAATAATAATATTCAAGAAGCCAGAAATCAAATAATAAGCCTACAAAATATAGCACAAAAAATTGGACTTCAGATATCATTTGAAAAGACAGAGATAACGGTAGCAAATCCACTTGTAATCAATCACATAACAGTAAATAACAAGAAAGTTAAAATAGTGAAGCAATTTAAATACTTAGGAGAAATTATAACTTACAACTTGGATGAGAAACCCGCATGGCAAGAAAGAACTAATAAAATGATAAAAGCCCAAAAATTAACATGGTCTACATATAAAAGAAAATGTCTATCAATCGCAAAAAAATTAAAACATTACAAGACGGTGGTTCAACCAGAGGTGACATATGGAAGTGAAACTCTTTTTAAAGTTACTCAGAAAACAGAATCGACAAAATTTTAAAAGTAGAAAGAAGAATAGCTAGAACATGCATAAATAAAACAAGAAGTTCCGTAACGAACTAAAGAGCCTACTTTTCTTAAAATTTAAGATCTATGCCAATGATTAATCTATATGGACCTATCTAGAATAATGAAGAAATTAAGTTGGTAATATCGAAATTTCTAATTAGTTCGAAATACTGTATACCTGGCATACTGTAGCCTAATAGAGCCCTGGTGACTGAATATATTCTTAGTTCCATCTCTTAAGGTACAGAATACAAAATTTGGTTGATGTCCAATGGATAGCATGGACGTTACATGCAGTTAAACATTGGATCTAACAGCGCAACAATGACATACATGTATTGGTCAGAAATAATCTCAAATAATATGATCTATTTTTCTGTCAATTTTGAATAAAATCCATTAGTTAGTATAGAATTTACATGCATTTTAAAATTGGATCTATCAGCAGGCTTAGAATCATGTTGGCAGCACTGACGTATATTAGTTACTCCAAATTAATCTAGAATGCCAGGTACTATACGTGTGCAAAGTTTAGAGCTATTGGCTTGCATACTTTCTGATATATACGCGGCTTCGGTGGCGTAGTCGGTAGCATGCTGAACTGCTGTGCCCAAGATAGCGGGTTCAAACCCGGCCGAAGTCGTCGGATTTTTAAGAGCGTTAAAAATCCTTCAGTATGCCTTCCTTCGGAGGGGAAGTAAAGCCGGCGGTCCCATGTCATAGATTTATGGCATGTAAAAGATCCTTTCACAGATTAAACTTGTGTAAAGCAAAATATGTTAGGTTAGATTTCGTCAGAACGCTCTATCAAAGTTCCAACGTTCACCACTAGGTATCATGATATCTGGTGGCGAAAGTTGGAACTACTTGAAATTGAACGGAACTTGTAGCTCACCATTTAAGGTATCCGCTGGAAGCAGCTACAGACTCAGGCGAGCCGAACATGTCCTCGGACACTCCCGGCACCAAAAGCCATACGATAAATAAAAAAAATATTGATAATAGGGTAACAAAAATAGAGACAGTATTTACTAACAGTTGGCAGCACTGGTTACTCTTAAGAATCGGCATATACATATCTGTTATGGTACACATAGCACACACGAAATTTGGTTGAAATCCAAATGATAGTATAGAAGTTACATGTATTTAAAGTTGGACCTCTCAGCAGGCTTAGAATCATGTTGGTAGCACTGACGTATATAAGTTTCTCCAAATTAATATAGAATGTCAGGTACTATACGTGTGCATAGTTTAAAGCTGTCGGCTGGCATACTTTCTGATATATTGGTATTTGGATGAAATAAATTGAGAGCATTTATTAACAGTTGGCAGCCCTGGTGGATCTTAATAATACGTTCAGTCATGTCCGTTTATGTACAAATAGCACATACAAAATTTGGTTGAAATCCAATTGATAGTGTAGAAGTTATATGCATTTAAAATTTGGACCTATCAGAAGGCGTATATTAATTTTGGCAACACTGCGATGTATGGCCTCCTGGAAATTAAACTGCAATATTTTTATCTATACGTGTACCAATTTTGAAATAGCTCCTATTCATACCTTCCAAGATATCCAACATGGAGCTCATATTTCAATTGCGATTTTTCAGCAGTTGGTAGCACTGACATCATTTTCAAATATGGGCGTGAGATATTCAGGTATAGATCTTTACTCCTACCAAATTTTGTTTCGATTGCTGCAGCCGTTTAGGAGTTGATAGGGGGGACACACACACACAGCCAGACAGACAGACA